>JAOTQJ010177787.1:0-23832 GCA_025642045.1 Solanum sejunctum
CAAATTAATTGAGTTTAAATCGATTTTTGATTTTCGAATTATTTTCTTTTTTCAAAAAGCCATTTTTCGATATAACAATAATATATTCACAAATAGAAATAATATTTATAAAATATAAATTTTAATAGAAAATATATTATCATAAAAATTATATTAATTAAGATTGAAAATATTATTAAAAATATTGTTAAAAATTATATTAATATATATGAATATAAAAGTAGTGCATAAAATAAGTTTAAGGAGGGTATTTTTATTATTTTACATATTTTATCCCAAGATAACTTATCCTGAGATTATTATTTTATCCTGAGGGAGGAATAACTTATCCTAGTACCAATTGTTAATCCTGGGATAAATTATTCCAACCTTTTCAACCAAACAACAGATTAAAGGACGAACAAAAGTTATCCTAGGATTAACTTCTTTTATCCCTTGCACCAAACGATCCATAAATAATTTAAATGGGTATTTTTTTTAGTTTTTTAAAATATTAATTGGAAATAAAAATTAATTATTTAAGTTTAGTGACTTTGAGTGTAAAACAGTAATAGTTAAATGACTTTAGAGTTAAAAGTCAAAGTTGAGTGACTTTCTGAGAAAAGAATGCATAATTGAGTGACTTTGGAATTAAAAATAAAAATTAAGTGACTTTCTGTGAAATTAGTTCATAGCTGAGTGATCATATATAATATTTATCCACAACTTTTTTGATAGATGAGTTAAAATAGATTTGAAAGAGTATAAGTATATGACATACCAATTATCAACTCAACAGATTTTTAATTTCTTTATCTTTGTTATTAATTAATTCAGCTCTTTCGTGAGAGTTAACAATGATATTCAGTATTGGAATAAGAACTTTTATTAAAAAAATTCAAAATATGCAAAGTAAATATACGAAGAAGTTGAAGAAGGGTCAACAATCAATATATATATATATATATATATAATATTTTAACTATATATAAATAATATAATTTTTTATAAAATTTTTTTTTAATGAAATTCTCAAATTTTTTCTAGCTCCGTCCCTGTCCCCGATCATTTTACCACAACAGTAGTGAGTGCTGGATTCTGTGCCATACATTTTAAGTGTATGTAAGTGTTTGAGAAAGAACTATAGAGCTGTGGATGTCATTCAGTGCCAAGGAAACCACATGATCTTTTTCTATGCAGAAAGAAATTCTTTTTGGCTGCTTTTAAATTTAGGCGTATATTCCTTCACATTTTAATTAATTTTCTGTAATACTCTCATGTCTCAAATTAACCATAAAATCTATCTTACTATTAAATTGGACTAGAATGTTGATCAGGGTCGGATATTAAAATATGCAGTTATAAAATTTTTTC
Organism: Solanum sejunctum; assembly: GCA_025642045.1. Lineage (NCBI taxonomy): Eukaryota > Viridiplantae > Streptophyta > Magnoliopsida > Solanales > Solanaceae > Solanum > Solanum sejunctum. Next base: position 1,354 of record JAOTQJ010177787.1, read on the forward strand.
TTAATAAAATGAATTATTTGTATATATAGATTTTAAAAAATGACCATAATTATTCAATTTAAATCAAAGTTACTAAATGATGAGTGAAATTCATGACTATAATGATGATGGTTCCATCCCTCATGCTGACAATCTTACTTTTTTTAAAAAAAAAAAAAAAAAACTACTTGAAGACATTTTCTTCCGAAATGTCAAAGTCATCGTATAAGATATCCAAATATGAAAATAATTTAGGTTTATCTCTCAAAGCTTCAAAATAAATAAATAAATAGTTCCAAACTCGATAAGATCCTTTGCAAATAATTTTATGTCGGAGACAGGTAGTTTAATTTGACCCCTTTTTATTGCATTCATACTTGAGTTTGAACTAATTAAGTTGATAAAATTATGATTAAGTTCTTTTATAGGTTTAAAAAAATTATAATTTTAGTTTTTATAATATTTGATTAAACAAAATTAATTTTAATTGATAAAATTACACTATGTAAGAGAAGAAAAAACACTGTCAATTATATGTATATATTAACTTGAGTCAAATTATAGATTATAAGTAGCTACTATCTTTAATCTTTCATATAATTTTTGTCGGATAGTGACCTTTTAAATTTATTAGTAATTTTTATTTAAAACTTAAATTATGACCTATTTTATTTAACATTTGATATTAGATACTTTCACTTTAAAATTTTAAAAATATTTTTGTGTGTATTCTCAAGCATACTCAATTTATCCTTTTCTTTAATGATATGCATAAACATATTTTAAAGAAAATATTCAAATTAAGTTTGCTGATAAATTTTGATAAACAATATATTCAACGTAGGTTATTGACATTTTTTCTTTTGTGCTACACCAATGGAAGACTTTCAACCTGTGCAAATCCACGCCATCTAATTGGATAAGAATATTGAGTTTCAAAAAGCCAAAATTTTTATGCGAAGACATTTAAACAAAAACGTGAATAACACACACAATTAAATAGCCCAAATAGGAACATCATTTAAGCTATCAAAAACTTCATGAGAAAGCGATTTTTATTTTATCCCCACAAATGAATAATTATTTGAGATATTATCTTTATAATTTATGTATTATAAACAAAATTTCACGAGATGAGATGGACCTTATTAATTAATTAAGTTGATTAAATTATAATTTAATTTTTTAATTCATATATATTCTACAATAAAATTATCACATTCGCAATACTTTAACTTTGTATCAAATATTATAATTTGTCTTTGATCCCAACAACAAAAAAGAAGAAAAGAGACAATCAAGTAGTTGGTACGCATAGTACTATGAGACATTTTTATAATCAACTTGTGATTTTTTCTTTAATCTAGAATTAGTGTTCCTTCAGTCAATAGTTGTTTAACGTCTGGTCAATTTATTAAAAATAAAATACAGGGTGAAAGCTAGTAATTTTTTTGCTTTCTCCATCAAACGAATAGTGATTCTTAATCAAGAATTAAGATTAATTGTGAGTAAATAAATATGTGGTTGTCTGAACATGGCTTCTTCTTTTTTTATTTTTTTTTAAAACTAATAATTGACATTTGTCTAGGGGAAAGGTACAAAACTATGCAAATGACTGCTAAACGTCTAGAAGCACACGTGTTTTAATTCCCCCCTTGGCTCTACTACTTCTGCGAAGTTGACCTAAGACAGTGAGATATATAGATTTGATTGAATTTAATAATTTTGATATAAATATTATACTTATTTTTTTAAAATTTATTTATTCTATATAAAATAAATATTTTAAAAAATTAAAATTTTAAATTTATAAATTTTGACGTCATAGTTTTTTTAAAAAAAAAGAAGAAGAAGAAGTCGTGATTCATAAGAATTTGAAAATAATAGTAAATAATTAGTACAAGAATTCGGTAATAATTGATTGTCAATGGGATTCCAAGCTAATAAAGACTTGTTTTCCACGTGGAGTGGTTACAAGGTTAATAAGATTGACCAAATTAGGTCAAATTTGAAATACGCGTGACAAATCATATTTTTATAAAATTAAATGTCAGATTAATTAACTAACCAAATGTTGTAATCAATCCATGAAAGAATTACCAATTGACTAATGAAACAGATGTGGGTGCGTTTACATTTTCAACTAAAAGATTTATTGATTCACTTATAAATACATGAAAATTATAATTTTTTAAAAAATGTATGTATATAAAATGGCAATATTAGATGTTTAACTTGTCTTAAAGTACCAAGAGTTAATCTGTTCCTTAAATTTTATATTTTCAGCTAACTCATGATTAAATTCTAAACATTTTTTGAGCTCAACGTTTATTACTTTCTCTCGTCCTTTTTATATGTTGTGCTTATTATAGATAAATAATTTTTAATATTTTCTTTGGTCTCTTTAATATACCGTTCTTATTATAAATAAATGGTTTTTAATATATATTATTTAACAAAATCGATGCATAATGATATTGTTCTTCTTAAGTTACCTGTTAATGAGCTTTGAAAAGATATATATAACCAACTAAAGAACTAAAAAAGTAATTAATGTATATTAAACAAAGGCAAAATAGCAAAAAACTTTCAGCTAACTTTCTTAATTAAATTCTAACTTTTCACTTGACGTATTTATCATCATAAGATTAAAAAATATTTTAATATATATTTAATCTAACTTTCCATCAATCTCAGATGGATCCAAATATTCACTATTTTTTGGCTTTGGGGTATGATGGAATAAAGTAAAATGACTTTTTAAATTGTTTGCGCTTCTTTCAATTGGGAAGTAACAGTTAGTCAATGTAACTTTCGACACTCATCATGGGTCATCTGGAAACAGTCGCGCTATATTTTTAAACATACGGGTCAGGTTGCGCACATCCGATCCCCGCTTACCTCGCAATGAGCGAGAGCCTTTGAAGCATTGGAATAATGTTCATTATCGTATATTTAATCTAAAATTAAAATATTTAAAATATTACGTCATAACAATCTCATGAATCTTAGGGAAAGATACATATTGCATAATGTGCCGTTACTACATGGGATTATGTTTCTCATGACAGGTTTGTTCACCAAAATAAGTGAATCATTCCATCTCCGCTATTAAAGGAAAAGATGGTTTTACAATTTGAATTGACTTAAATAATTCTCTGAAGATCTTTTCTATTTTAGATTTAGATGTAGGACATATAAAAATAATATTCATTTTTGAAAAATTCAACATATTTTTTTGTGATGGATATTTCCAAAAATAAATTGACACATCCCTGAATTTTACGACCAAATAAATGAAAAAAAACTCTGTCTTGTTGATTTGGTGATGTTTACTCTTTTTTGTGTCAACATTATATATTGGGAATAAATAAAGAAATGCCAAGTAATTTATAAAGATTTCACTATAGCAAAGGACTATTATTTAGCGGTAATGTGATTAAATTATATTTTAGCAATAAGAATAAATATGAATAGTTATAACCAATTCTTAATATAAATGTCGTTAAAGATTTTAACAACTCTTCATGTAATGATATTAATTTAAATAACGTTTTTGACAGAAAAATTTATTCCTACTGATTTTGTTATATATAACTTTGTAGGTAATGTAATTTATTTCTTAAAAATATATTACTTCAATAAACAAAAAGATAAATATAAAGAAAATCTCAAACATCACATCCTGAACTTTAAACAATGAAAAAAATCTCAAAATTTTATCCGTATCTTATTTTATGTGGCATTCTTTCCTTTTCGATCTGTTCTAAAAAAATGTGACCTTATTCTAATTGAAAATAATTTAATTTTAAAATTTCATATTTATACTTAATAAAATAATTTCTAACCACACAAATATTTAAAAATAATTTTAAATTACTATAAGTTTTAAAAATTTTTCTTTCTCTCTTAAACACAATGCCAAAGTCAAAGCTGCCACGTGAAATGAAATGAAGGAATAGTTAATATGAAATAGAGAGTTATATTTCAACCAACCATCGTTTTACTTCACGTGAATCAAAGTCATATATGATCACAAATTAAAGTGATATATTTGAAGTATATAAATAGACAGGTGTGAACTATATATGATAAAGCAGAATTAAATAATTAGATAAACAGGTTTTTCTTAATCACATATTAGACCGGATCTATGAAATCTCTAGGTGATACTTACTTGATTAAGGCTAATTCAAGTTCAAATTAAAGGCAGACAAGTAATTAGATGGATAAGAGTAGCATACGTGGCAAAAATGGCCTTTCGGAGTACCCCAAAAGTCAGCAAACAACAGGCCATGTTTATGCCCTGGCCGTGGATAATAAAAAAATTAGTAAATTAATGATGTTGTTAGGAAAAAATAAAGATCAGCGAGAAAATAATTGATTGTTTATAATTTTAAAAAAAATAAATTTAAGCGGCGAGTGATTGACGGTGGCTGAAATATTCTCCGGAATATGCAGGATTTCTCCGATCCCGATTTCTGTCCTTCCTTCCTAAAATAGCACTTGCAAATAACTATCCACTATTAAAAAAGAACATTATCCTTGTGTTTCTCCCATGTGTCCTACTAGTTTCTAGAGTTTAGGTCAATATTTAAATTTATTTATCTTCTTCGTTTAGAATATGAAATTTATTAATCAAATTATATTTAATTTAAATTTACATCATGTAATCCTCATAATAAAATATTTTATATTAGAAATTTCTAAAAGTAAACGATTCTCATTATACTCCATAATGATAATATATATATATATATGGCGATGAAGATATTAACATTTGTTGTTAAAGGCTAATAATAGTTTAATCAAATTTCATTTCGTTAGAGGTATTCTTTAACAGTAACAATTTATTCTGCCTAATCAATTTGTAAAATATGGACAGCAATTCACAAGAAGGTGAGGATCCATGAGCTGCTTGTTGAACATAATGAGCTGGCTGTGGAATACTCCACAATGACCACACTATTTAATTACTAAGACCTACCAGCACCTTTTATTACTCGTAATCTTATTTAACATGACAGGCAACCATATTATTTCTATTGTTCTATTTATTTGTCTAGTTTTTAAGATTATTCAAAAAAATTTCTTATTTTATTAAATTATGTATCTTGACATAATTATTTTTTTAAAGAAAGTAAAGCATTCTTTTTTAAAGAATATTTTTTTAATCTTTATTTGTTTTTCACATAGTGTTTAGAGTTTATATTGAATTTTTAATTAAATTTAAATTATGCACTGCAGAGTCCATTCAAAGGTATCGCTTCCAATAAAAATTTTTCACAGTCAAAATTTAAATTCAAATTCAAAAGCTCTAATTAAAAACAAAAACAATCACAATCCATATCAATAGAAAAATGCATCATAATCGTCAAGAAATAATGACTCAAGTCTATATTGAAATTGAGAATGAAATGATTTTAAGGTGCGAGGTACAAGTACAAGTACTTAGGTGGTGGAGCGAGTGTCGTTGTCTATTGTCAAATGTCTTCCCAATATTGGTAAAAACATGTCAATGAATGACAACAAAGTTATTTAATTACGTAATGCATTTCGTTCATTTTAGACCAAAGGTATATCCACTCTCCAAACATGTGGGGAGTGGCTAATCTTGGGTGTTGGGTCACCCTACTTCACAAGAAAATTTTCGCATATAGTCAATTAAAAATATTTTAATTATGCTCCATAATTATAGTTTGAGTAATTACATTTAATAACTATAGTTATAATAACGTTTATATAATTCACTATATAATTCACAGTTTTTGTATAGGCGTTTGTATATTTCGCCATACAATTCATGCACAACGTTTGCATAATTCACTATACAATTAGCAGTGTTTATGTATTTAACTATACAATTTAATTCGCGCACAACTTTTGTATAATCGTGCACAACATATATATAAATAACGCAAATTATACAAATTTCAAACTGTATTATTCGCGCATAACATTTGTATTAATCGTGCAAATTATAAAAAAACTTAAACTGTAATTATAGTTAGACATATTTGCCATAAATCGTAATTAAATCAAATTATAGCTTAGTTAGTTAACTAATATATGTTTGCTTATTCGCGTAATTTTTTCAAAAATAATTCCTTTGTCTCCGCAATTTACATAAAATTAAAAATCTTGTCATTTTTCTATGTAAACCCTATACGTCATATTGAGATGGAAAGCACGCCATAATGGCATGTTCATTTATACACACATATATAAAATTCAGAAGCTGATTATATGTGGACTCGACTATATAGTTATTTTCAAGTTTCAACCATTAAGATTTCGATGTTAGGTGTTAATATCTGAATTCAAAATTTATTTTTAGTAAAATTTTTATTTATATTATTTGAATTAAAGCTATATATTGGATTCGAACGCACCTATCACTAACCTCCTAGCTCCTCTTCTGCGTCTAGAGCTCTTTTGTCTTGCCTTTGTAGTACTAGATACGTGCACGACGCATTGCTAAGATTTGTCTTGTTATAATTCAAAGTAACAAAAAGAAAAAAATTAGAGAGAAGCTAAATACAAATTATAGATACAATATGCATGTATATGTGATACAACTTGTATTCCTGCATCTTTCCTCTCTGTTGTAAATTTGGCTTGCATTTTCCCCCTCTTTGAATTTCACAGAAAGACACGCATATATACATGTTAGTTTTGAAACTAAACCATAGATATATAAATACACATATATCTTAATCATCAACCAAACACAAATACACATGCACATATTAACTTTGATATTTGAAACTAAAACATAGTTACACACATTAGCTTTGAAATTGAAACATCAACACGCAAATACACATATGTATCAATCATCAACAAAACATAAATACACATATTAACTTTAAAACTGAAACATAAATACATATGTGTATTAATAATGTAGTGTATGCATGTTTAATATCTCTAGATTAAGAAGAAAACTTTGTCAGGGTGACCAATTTTTTTAGTTGGAATATATAGAAGATGGTAGAAAGGGAGAGAGAGATTCGGGTGGGGTGGGCGGAATAAGGGTGAGGGGGCGAGAAGGGAATGCGAGAAAAGAAAGACGAGCAAGAGATCAGGAAAAAAATTGATTTTTTAAGTTATTTATAATTTATTAAAAACTTTTATGTTTTTTTCATAAAAAATCATCGTTTTGACACATCAGAAATCTTCATTATTTTCTTCTATTAATTTTATAATGACTCGAGATCTTAATACCTCATAATTAGAACGAAGGTAAATGTCTAAAAGTGTAAAACATTAATGTATTGCCTTCTAATGCATGCAGTTGTAAAATTGAGATATGTAATGATAAGAAATTAGTTTAATACTATTACATTCATGTTTGTGATTTAAAATCTTGAATTTATTTTTATCGCGAAGAAAAATATTTTGGTATCTCATCTTTGATAATAAATTCAAAATAGTTCTTTAAGTAATAACTTGAGTACTTTTCATTCTTTTAAGTTTACCAAACACGAGTACTTTTAAATTTTAATTTACGTTGTATATTTACTTAACAGTAATCATTAAATTTGATGAATCTATAAAATATAAATTTTTTAATGGAAACTCACATTTGAAAGTACAAATTTTACAGTTTATGTAAAATTTGGTCATTTCTGATGTCTTACGAAAGTTGAGGTTTAATTTTTTAAATTTTATTTGTATACTTTTGCATTTGGTGTAGTTTTTAATACTGTGAATTCTGAAATTTTGATGAAATTTTTTATTTTTCTGATTAATTTTTTTCCCACAGTTCCAATTAAACCTATCAAGCAAAAATTGATAAAAATAAAAAATATTTATTTTTGAAAAACTTAAAGAATAAAAAATATGCTCAATTAATAGTTAGAGGACTATTTATACCAAAAGTAAGTGATTACTTGTCATTTTCTCCTATTTGAATATCAAACCATATAATACAACTCCTATTAAATTGAAAATAAGATGGGCTGCTTTTTGGGAAAATAATGTTATGATATTTAGGACCACCACGAGGCCGCACCATATATTGGTAGATAAATATAGAGGACTGTGATTGATATAAAAACGGACAATTACAGTTGATGATGATTTGAGTTAATTTTTTGCATCGACTGTTTCTTTTTTTGGGATATTTTTAGATTTTTTTCTTTATATTGTAATTTTTAATTTTTATCTTCATTGTATATGTAATAAAAAATTATGAATTAAGTATCATTAATTATGACCTAATTAGCTAGGTAAAATTAATTTTATAAAATAATATTTTTTTAAAAAAAATTACCTTGGAATATGCACTTCACGTGTCATTGGGACTTTGCTCTCCTTGTATTCTTTTTTTTTTTTTTCGTTGCGAAAAACCTTCTTGATTACTTATTTGTGTTATTTCAAGTTTCGAAAAAATACAAAATTTAAAGATCAATAATTTTAAGGGGCAAATTTTAAAATTCACCCAACTAAGGAGCGAATGATGGAATTATTCAATCGACCAGAAAACAAAAAAAAACCATAGCTTCACACTTAATATTATCTTTCTAGATTGTACAGTGGCAACCAATTGGTGGATCCATTTTAGAGTAGCTTTCTGCCCATGCTTTGTTCATCTATCTGTATCACTCCGAAAAAAAAGAACAATTTTTTTTTTTAAAAAACGAATTACATGAAAAAGAGAAGTCATATGCAAGATCGGATCTACATGTAAGGTTGGTAGTGCCACAGCATTCGATGCGTCAGTCAAACAATTTATATATACTGTTGGTGAAAATTATATAATAATACTACAAAAATTACAATTATAAAAAAAAATTCTTTAGGCTGAGATGCAAATATCTCGCTCTTTTTAAAAAGATTCAAACCTACTGAGGTAAAATTAAAATATTCTTCACCTGTCCAGCAGTATTCTCATTGATCTGTCCCCTCCAGGATATAACATCCTTTCACATAATGTGTAACTCAACAAATCTGGACAAAAGTTGAGTCTTAAGCTCAACTCAATAAAATACCCCCCTTTAGCTAATAAAACTCTCACAATATTATGTGATGTATGTTATTTCTTTAATTAATAATAATAACTAAAATTACAAGGAGAAAAAAAAAATGTTGTCTAAACCCTACTGACTTAGCTGCCACAGTTTACTGATCGGTGTTCATGGCCGCGTTGGCCGTTGGCCAGCCCTCGTCTGAGACTGGTCAACCTGTTGTGACTGAAACCTATGCTAATGTTCTGAAACCAATGACTACCACTGCCTATTTCGTCCCTATTAAACAAATCACGTATCTTCATGGCGAGCCAATTTTTGTGTGGGATCAACGCGAAGTGGAGCAAATGATTGTAAAGGAAAATCTACAATATGCTGTTGTTGAAAAATTTTCCTATAGGTGGCCGGAGATCCAAGATCTCAGATATCTGATCCCCAAATAATGTGAGTTGAAGGGAGATTGCAATATTGGCTTGTTGAGTAACAGATACATCTTGATCAGGGCATCATTATTGGAGGACTACGTCCATTTACTATCCAAGCCATCTTTGTACATCTCAAAGCATGGTAGATCTTTTCCAATGAGGATTTTCAAGTGGGAGCCTATGTTTAACCCGAAGGCAGAGACTCCTACAATAGTGACATGTGTAACACCTCATAAAATTATCAAAATGCCCCTAAAATGTATCATGCGCACAATGTGTCTTCCAAAACTCCGATGCAAAATCTGAGATTGAATTTGTGATCAGTGCGAAAAATCGAGTCGAAAAATAGTCTCGACCCGATTTAAGAGCAACCGGGTTAAAAAATAAAATTTTAATTTTTACCCAAAAGAGTAGCAAATCTGCGCCCCTGGCGCGACAAGGAAGGGTCATAGAGATGCACTTGTATTTTTTTAGAAATTTTGACGGAAATTATGATTTACAAAAAATTACACATAAAATGCATTTGTTGAATACGATTTATGTGTAATTTCGTGAAAAATAGTTTTTTCACACGTTTTAAAATTTTCAGTCAAAATTACATATGTGCATGCCCAGTCCGCATCGCAGACCGGGCTACTCTGAGGTGAAATTTTTTATTTTAATACGGGAAGGGCTTTTTGATCATTCCCCATCCTATCCTCAATCCTAAAACGTGTTTGCAAGACTTTTTATTACGATTAAGGGTTCAAAATGCATTATTTTTTAAGTTTCTATAGGACTTCTGAGAGAGGGGAAGAAGAGAAAGCTTGAGGGTTTCCAGAGAGGTTTCAATTCCTTGAAGAAAACTTGGTAATTCTGTACTACAGGTATGTAAAGACTACCCAGAACATGGAATTGTTCTTCCTTGTGCCCTTTGTATAAATTAGGTTGATAGTTAATAGGTAATGAGACTTGAATTGTGATTTTTGGAAGATTTCTTGAAATTTATTTTTAAATATTATATTATTATGTAAAATTGATGATCATCATGTTTTAATGAACTGATTACATGTATTTATATTGTGATTATGCAATTACCCCTATAAATTCTCTGTTAAAGACTTGAATAATGAATTTAGGGTGATATCTAGAGCCTTGATTGTTCATGGATTCCTTGATTACTGTGGTCTAAATCCTGAGGTGAGTGTTGTGATGGTTGAAGTAGATGAAGTTAATATTCTTGAACTTTAGATGGGATTGAGATAGAGTTGAATAAAAAAAAAATTCTTTCTTGAGCCGATAGAATAATAGATGGGATGAGGACCCTACTTGAGAGGGGGGTTGAGCTGTGTAACAGTCCGAGCTTGATAGACTTATGAGCATATTAAGTCCTGGGAGGAGTATTAGCACCGAAATGGATAAGAGTGAGTCCCACTCGCACTCATTAACTATGTGGTCAGCGTAGGAGAGGATTGGACCGTGAAAGTGAATGTTTCCTTTTGTCTTGCAAAGGACTTAGATAGACTTCTTTGGGATCCCTAACAGACTCGTTCTTTACCCCGGCAAGGTACTAGACGAATGTGGCAACGATATCTCTTCGTTGTATTACTATCGGCTCATAAGTGGTGATTGTTTGTTATAGAAACTCCCATATAGGTTTCCTTGCTGATAGTACTCTGACACTGATGTGATTGTTTGATGTCTTGATGGATAGCAAAGTGATAGAATCTTGTCCTTTACTCTGGGTGAGGATAAGTGATTGATGAATTGATGTTATACTTATATATACTGTTTACCTTAGCCCGTTTTACATATAGTATATTCCATGTACTAACGCGCCTTTGGTACTGCATCATTTTATGATATAGATTCTGTAGACAGAGAACTTCAACAACCCAATTGTTGAGGTTCACAGATTTCGACAGAGACTTGATGAGTCCTCCCTTGTTTTGGGGGGACATGTTTTCTTCTTTTTATTTATTCTAGATTTATTTCATTAGACTGTGATAGTCATCGCCTGTCATGATACCTTCTTAGAGGATAGTTATAGAGACTTCATAGATATAGACAATTGATAGTTGATGTCGGGACTGACTATTTTCCCACTATTTACTTCTAGTGAATTGCTTATTTCGTATTCCTTATGACAGTGATTGCGATAGACCACTATTAGTTTATTATTTTCGTATATCTTTCGCTTATGAGTTGATGGAACGAATGCAACGAGACTAGGTGATTCGCTTGGGGACTAGCAATAGTCTCCAAGTGCCAGTTATGTCTAGGGTACCCTCTCGGGACGTGACAACACGGATCTCCTTCCTGTCTTCCCTCCAAATTTCTTTGGAGAAAAGGCAATTTTCTCTTTGGTTTCAGCAGTAAAAAAGCCTCTTCAAGTTGACTTGCCAACTAGAAACAAAACAAGACCTAGCTATGCTAGGGTTAAGGTAGAGGTGGACCTTCTAAGTGAGTTTCCCAAGTGGATTAAAATTGGTATCAAGCATGCTGATTGAGATATAAAGGAAAAGTAAATACCAATCAAATATGATTATATCCCAAAATATTACACTACGTTCGATACAAGGATATAATGAGGATCAGTATTATGTGAAAAACCCAAAACTATTCAAAAAGAAGGAGGACAAGAAAGAGAAAGAGAATAAGGATAGGCAGCCTCGGGACACACAGAAGAAAAAGGAGTAGGAGAAGGAGGACAAGGGTGAAGGGGAATAATAAAAAGGCAATAAAGGTGATGGCTTTGTAGAACAGAGGAAAAAGCATGGGGGGACAAGATCGCTCGGAATAAAGCCCTATTGATGAGGCGTTTAGTCAACATGAAGCTTAAAAATAAAACTTCAGTTGCCGAGCATACTAGTAAGTTCCAAAGCTTGGTTAACTAGTTGTCGTCTGTAGAGATGCCACTTGGCGATGAAATTCAGGCACTGCTACTACTCAGTTCCCTTCTTGATAGTTAGGAAATACTGGTCGTATCACTCAGCAACTCAGCCCCAAATGGTAAACTTACTATGTCAATGGTCAAGAATACTCTATTTAGTGAAGAGGCAAGGAGAAAGGACATAGACACAGATGGGACCAATGCCCTTGTCACAGAGAACTGGAGGAGGTAACAAAAGTGTAGCAAAGACAAATGGAGAGGCAGATGCAAGAGTAGAGACAGATTCACTGATGGCAGAAAACCAACATATAAGTGCCATCATTATAGAATTGAAGGACATATGAAGAAGAACTGCTACAAATGGAAAGAGGAGCAAGCCTAGAGCAGTTTGCAGTCGAAGAACAAAGGTGGAGGAACATTAGTTACTATTATTGGAGATGTAGGTTATTGTTCAATCCATGATGAGACATGCCTTCACGTCTCAAGAGAAGATACGAAATGGGTGATAGATACTGCAGCGTCCTACCACGTTACTCCACATAAGGAATACTTCACAACGTATAAAGCTGTAGACTGGAGCTATAAAGATAGGGAATTCCAGTTCCTCTGGGATTATAGGAATTGGTGATGTCCAGATAAAGACAAGTTCTGGAAGTACAATTACTTTGAAGGATGTCCGCCATGTGCCAGATCTTCGACTGAATCTTCTTCAAGTATAACTCTTGACAACAAGGCAATGATAATCATTTCAGTAAAGGCACATGGAAGTTGTCAAGAGGCGCTATGACAGTCACTCGAGGACCACATATATGTGGCACGTTATGCAAGACTCATGTAAATATATTCACAGACAGCCTCAATGTAGCAGAAAAAGAGGCTTCTCAAAATTTATGGCACCAGAGACTCGACCACATGAGTGAGAAAGGATTGTCTACCCTAATGAAGAAATAGCTTATCAATATATATAAGGATGTTGCACTAGATTATTGCAATCATTATCTGTTTGGTAAGCAGCATAGAGTCTCGTTCAATTCCTCTTCAACGAAAATATTAAAGTTACTCAGTCTTGTACACTCTGATGTTTATGGTCCCTTGGAGGTTGAATCACTTGGTGGTAACTGATACTTTCTAATGCTAATCGATGATGCTTCTCGAAAGGTATGGGTGTATTTCTTGCGAACGAAGGATCAGGTATTTGATTACTTCAAACTTTTTCATGTCATGGTAGAACGTGAGACAGAAAAAAAAGTTAAAGTGTCTTCAATCCAACAATAGAGGTGAATACTCTTTCAAGTAGTTCAATGCCTATTGTAGATCATATGGCATCCGACATGAGAAGACGATCCCACTCACCCCTCAACACAATGGTGTAGCTTGAAGAATGAACCGAACAATCATGGAATATTTTCGGAGCATGCTAAATATGGCTAAGTGGCCAAAGCCATTATGGGGAGAAGCAGTCAGAGCCGCCTGTTACTTGATCAATCAATCTCCATCAGTACCATTGGATTTTGAAGTTTCGGAGAACTTTGGTTTAGAAAGGATCCATCATACTCTCACTAGAGAGTATTTTGGATGTTTGGCGTACGCACATGTATCCAAGGAGCTCAGGCAGAAGTTAGATACCAGGACCACTCCATGCATTTTCATTGACTATGAAGATGAAGAATTTGGATACAAGTTATGGGATCCAAAAGGGGAGAAAAAGTTAATCAGAAGTAGGGATGTGGATTTCCATGAAAGTCAAATAATTGATGACATTAAAAAATTCATAGTATCCCAGAAGATAAATATTGCAGATCAGATGCCAGAGGCAGCAACAGAACCATTCATGAGAAATGGTGACATTGTGCCAGAAGATATGCCAGAAGTAAAAGACAATAAGGAAAGTGACGATGCTAAGCAGGGGGAGCCATAACCCCATCTGGCAGACATTCCAAGACCATCACAAGGCCAAGATGATGGTGGATCTCCTTAGATTATTCCAGAAGTTCGTAGAACTGAACAAGGTCAAATTCCATTGAGAAGATATCTAGAATCTTAGTACCTTCTACTTACTGAAGATGGAGAACCAGAAAGTTTTCATGAAACAGTATCTCATAAGGACAAAGAAAGGTGGTTTTTCGCTATGCAGGATAAAATGGAGTCTCTGCAGAAAAATTAAACTTATGAGATTGTAGAACTTCCACGAGGGAAGAAGGCACTGAAAAATAAATAGGTGTTCAAGCTGAAAAAGGATGGCAACAAAAAATGGTGAAATACAAAGCACGACTTGTAGTCAAAGGATTCCAACAGAAGAAAGGGACCGACTTTAGCGAGATATTCTCACCAGTGCTCAAGATGACTTTAATTAGAGTCATACTTAGAATAATCGCAAGTATGAACTTGGAACTTGAACAGATGGATGTAAAGACAACTTTTTTTCACGGAGACTTAGAGGAAAAAATCTACATGGAGCAGTCGAAAGGTTTTGAGGTTTGGGGAGATAACCTCGTATGCAAGCTAAAGAAAAACTTGTACGATCTGAAGCAGGCACCTAGGTAGCGGTATAAGAAGTTTGACTCATGCATGGCGAGTCAAGGGTATAAGAAAACTTCAGTAGATGAATGTGTCTATATTCAGAAGTTTTCTGACAAAAATTTTGTTGCTTTTCTACTACATGTAGACAATATTCAGATTGTGTGTAAAGAAGCAACGAAGATCAACCAGCTGAAGAAGGAACTCTCTAAGTCTTTTGACATGAAAGACTTAGGACCGACTCAATAAATATTCAAAATACAGATCATCCGAGATTGGAAGAACCAGAGGTTATGGCTCTCTCAAGAAAAGTATATTGAACAAGTGCTTGCATGGTTCAACATGGTAATGCCAAACCAGCTAGCATTCCATTAGCTATCTATTTTAAGTTGAGCAAGAGATCATGTCCCTCATCCAAGGAAGAGATTGGGGAGATATCGTCAATACCATATTCTTCAGCAGTCAAAAGTCTAATGTATGCGATGGTGTCTACGAGGCCAGATATTGCTTACGCAGTGAGAAGGGTGAGTCATTTTCTATCCAACCCCGCGTAAGAATATTGGGAGGCAGTAAAGTTGATTCTCAGGTACCTTAAGGGTACAATGAAATTATGTCTTTGCTACGGGAGAGTTGATCCAATCTTGGAGGGCTATACAGATGCAGATATGACCAGAGACCTTGATAGTAGGAAATCTACTTCAGGATTCATTTATACTTTTGCAGGGGGAGCTATATTATGGCAGTCAAGACTACAGAAGTATGTTGCTTTATCCACAACCGAAGAAAAATACATTACTGCCGTGGAAGCTGGAAAAGAGATGTTGTGGTTAAAGCGTTATCTCCAAAAATTTGGAATCAAGCAAAAGGAATATAAGGTACATTATGACAGTCAGAGTGCTCTAGATTTGAGCAAGAACCCCATGTACCATTCTCGTACAAAATATATTGATATTCAGTCTCATTGGATACGCAAGGTGATGGATCGACAACTGTTGAGACTAGTGAAGATCCATATGAAGGAGAATCTAACTGACATGTTGACGAAAGTGGTGACTCAAAAAAGGTTAGAGCTATGCAAAGATATAGCTAGGATGCTTGTTCTGGATATGGCTGGAGGGGGAGAATTGAAGAAGTCCAGCTCATATGACAATTTTCAACAATTGCTGTACAGCCCATTTGAATAACTGTTCAAATGAAGGCTGTGCAAATTTTTTCAATTTTGTTTTAAAATTGACCACCAACTTTTGGCCAACTTTTGACAATTAAACCTGCAAAATTTCTCCTCTAAAGGGAGCTGCTGAGCTCCTTCAGAAACATACCATCAAAACACCAAGAAAGAGTGTTAGAAAAGTGTGAGTTTGAAAGTTATTTTTGTAATCTATTCTATAGAAGAAATTTTTTTCTCTCAAATTCGTGTTTTTACCAACACTTTATTATTCTCTTGGGTTTCAACACTAGCCTTACCTTGAATAAGTTTTGAGTGTAAACATAACATTTTTAAGTTTGAAAAATATATTTAACTGCTCGCCATTCTTTCATGGTGGCCTAATTCCCGCCATGGCAGCTCAACTTGGAGAGTATTCAGTAAAATGGTCATAACTTTTACTCCAGACACTACAAGAAAAAAAAGACTTTTAACGATCATTTCTTAACGAAGAAAAATGAATTTGGTCGTTATAAATATACTCATAGTGACCAAATTTTTTCTAATCGTTATAAGTATACTTATAACGATCAAATTTTTTTCAGTCATTATAAATATACTTATAAAGACCAATTTTTTCTCCGGGCGTTATAAATATACTTATAGCGATCAATTTTTTTTTCGATTGTTATAAATACACTTATATTGACCAATTTATGTTCGGTTGTTACAGATAATTTTTAATCCAACATTAATGAGGGGATAAATTTGATCATTAAAAACATAACTTCCCGTCGTTAAAATATATTAGTTAGTGTAAAAATATATTTTAATTAATATGAGTGGAAAGATATCAGAGTAAATCATGTTACAAGTATAACAGGTGACATTTTATTTATCATCCCATCATTCTAATAAGAATCCTCCATCTTTTATAATTTTGGTTATTTCATAATAAAAAAAGTTTAACAAAAAGAAAAATATATTAATGTATTATTTTCTAATAACTCTACCGATCATATTCTTATTACAGTCAATTATATAAAATTTTAAAATATTATAAAAGTATTTAGTTACAATCTTTTTGGCACAACTTTTTTTAACTTAAATATTTTTTTGATGTAGTTTGTATATATGTTCTTATTTTGAGAGACAATTTATTTATCTTGACTTGACCTTTTTAAAGATGCAAGATGAAGTAGGTCAAAACAAGAAAATTATAATGAAATAAAAAATTAAACATAGAAGTAATTATATTGAATAATAATTATGAGCTTATACGATTAATTTAAGGTAGAAAAGTAATATAAATTTGGTAGTAAGTAACTTTCTCAAGAGGATAGATGTTTCTCCACTTGCAAATTACCTCGATCAATCGACTTAATTAAGAATCAACATTCAGTAATAATAATTTTTTAATAAAATAATATATATTGTGTCAACTTTTTTTTCTTATTGGTTGTGAAACTAACAGGTGCATACAAAGAAAAATTATTAGTTTGAATTAGAAAAATATAAAGTCAAATTTTACAAACAGACAATTTAAAAAGCTTTACATGAGATATAATCAACTACTAAATTAATTAAAAGATCATGATTTTTTTTATTATTTAAAATTTAATATGATATAATTAATTTGTATCTCATAATATTTTAATGATATTGAATTGTTTATATTAGGTGAATACTATTCGAATGTAATACCCCATAAAATTATCAAAATGTCCCTAAAATGTAATTATGCGCATAACACATCTTAAAAGCTCTGACTGAAAATTTGAGATCAGATTTGCGATCAGCGTGAAAAATCAAGTGAGAAAATGACCTCGACCTGATTTTAGAGCAACCAAGTCAAAAAAATAATTTTCGCTAATTAACGCAAAAGGTGCCGATCCGTGCCCCTAGCACGACGTGGAGGGGCACGAAGTAACATTTTATTTTTAAATTATTTTTTATGAAAATTGAGAGATTCAAAAATTCGCGAAAAGCACTGGTCCGTCCCCCGGCGGGTCGCGGACCAGTGTATGAATTTTAAAAATTTTTCTTTTAATTTGGGAAGGACCTTTTGGTCATTCTCCACCCTATCCTAAGTCCTAAAACACACTTTTAAGGTCATTTATTATCTATTGAGGGTTCAAAATCTATTATTTTTCTAAGTCTACAATGGGAGTTTTGAGAGAAGAAGAACAAAGAGTTGAGGGTTTCAAAGTCTAGGTCTAAGTTTTTGAAGAAAAATTGAGATTTCTACAATTTTAGGTATGTAAAGGCTACCCAGAATATGAGATTGTTCTCCCATGTGTCCCCATGATTGAATTAGGTTGATAATTAATAGGTGATGGGTCTTATGTTACGAATTCTTGAATGCTATCTCAAAAACTACTATTATTCTACATGTATTTTTGTAAGTTGATGGCCATCATAACTTTAATTATTTGTTCAACTGATTAATTGAGCTATTGTATAAACTATAATACTTAATTGCTAAAGAATCCATTGCAAAGTTAGACAAGATTAGAATGAACTTCATGAATGAAGTTAAGGGTTGATGTTTAGAGCTGGATTACATATGTATGTATGATATCTAGGGTCCGGGTCTTGATTTGAGTGAGTATTGATGATAATGTAGTTGGAATTGATGGAGTGTGAGGTCCTTAGAGTCTTTAAGAGGTTACACTTGAGTTTTAAAGAATATTCATAATCTTCTCGAGTTGAAGGATGATGAGATGAGATGACGCCCTTGTCCAAAAGAGACTAAACAATGAGAAAACTATGATGTTGATATTTATGATTAAGTTGAGTCATGGAAAGAGTAATTAGCATCTAAAATGAATAAAGGTGAGTCCCACTTGCACTCATTAACTACGTGGCCAACGTAGAGAAGGATTGGATCGTGATAAATGAATGTTTCCTAAGTCCCCAAAAAGGACTTGATGTCATTATAAAACCCCTGATGTACGCCCTTTCATCCCGGCAAGGTACTGAGTGGATGCCGCAACAACATCACTTTGTTGTATCATCACCGGCTCATAGGTGATTGGTGTAGGTATGAGAAACTCCCAAATAGGTCCCTAGATGATAATACTCTGATGTTGATGTGATAGCATGAGTCTTGATTGATGGTAATGTGATGGTGTCCTATTCCTTAGCTTTAGTTGAGGTTGAGTAACCGATGAGTTGATATCATATTATATTGTTTTGCCTACACGATTTCTATTAGCTTATTTTACACACAGTACATTCCACGTACTAACGCTCCTTTGGTGATGCATCGTCTTATGATGTAGATTCAGCATATAGGGATTTCAGCAGGCGAATCTTTGAGGTTCAGAGTTCTTTGATTCCAGATAGTGGTGAGTCCTCCTTTGCATTCGAAGGATCCTCCTAGCTTTATTTTCTATCGACTTATTTCATTTGATTGTGGTAGCCATGACCTGCCATGGTACTTTCTTAGACGGTAGTTATAGAGGCTTCATAGACCTAGATGTATGACGATTGATGTTGGGGTTCCTTTTTCCCCTGTTATTCTGCTCTTTAACTCAGTTTATTTTCCTTAAATTTTGTTTCATGTGAAGGATATTGATAATGAGTCTGATAGCCCACTGATAGCTTAGATTATTCTTTAATATCTTCCGCAAAATAATTAATTGAACGAATGTGATGAGATTAGGTGGTTTACTTGTAGGCTAGTAATAGTCTCTGAGTGCCAATTACGCCTAGGGTATGCTCCTAGGGCGTGACATAGAATAAAAAGTGAAACTAAAAGAAGTTGGGGTTTTAATCCATGAATCAATATGCAAAAAGTCAACAACTTAAGGTGCAAAATGCAAAACAAATAACTTTATGTATAGATTTAGAAACCCCAACTTTGTTTTTATTTGATTGTGAGAATAGAGACAAAGTTTATATTTTATTGTAGTTAATATTTGATTTTGCAAAAAAGAAAAAAAGAAGATAATAGTTATTAAGAGTATTATTAATAACCTTACATGAAGTTTTTATACTTATTTTTTTGACAGATCATGCAGTTTGAAGAACTTATCCTCAGAGAAAGTGTAAAGAAGTATAAGCAACGAAAAATTTTTGAAGCATAGGAAGAACACATTTCATATTTAAGAAAAGATATTCTAGTTTTTCTTTTACTAAGAGTTAAAAATATCATATCATACACGTTGTATGTCTATATGTTTGTGACGTTACGCAATATCATTCTTTATAGATACTATGAAATTTAATATGAATATAATCAATTTGTATGTTTTCATATGTGCATATATTTGTATATGTATGTGTGTGTATATGCACTTTTGGTGATCTAATTTATTGTTATAATTAAGGTTTTAATAACTAGAACAAAAAGGAGTCTTGGAGTAATTGGTAAAGTTGTTGTCATGTGACCGTTTTAATAACTAGAACAAAAGGGAGACTTGGAGAAATTGGTAAAGTTGTTTTCATGTAACCAGAAGGTCATGGGTTCAAACCTTGGTAACATCTTCTGGCAGAAATGGAAGGTAAGACTACGTATAATAAATCTGTGGTTGGGTCGTTCCTTAAAAGTGTACATGGCTTGCTTATTTTTTTGTAATAACTGGAGTATCAATTAGTGAAGAAAAAATTTGATTGCTGAAAAGAGGTATAACAATCGGATTTTTGTCGTCGTTAAAGCTTTTTTAATGATCGAATTTAATTCGATCGCCAAACTTTGAACGGCGGAGCTTTTAACGACTGGTGATGACCGGGCTTTTACCAGTCATTTTGACCAATAATGACCGGATTTATACTTTTAGCGATGAAATTTTTTCTCGTTAAAGACCTATTTTCTTGTAGTAAGACTTGGAATGATGCAGACTAGGTGGCATGAGAAAGAAGACTCATAGATTTTTAATTTAATAGGTCATGAACCATCTAATTCATTATAGGTTGAGAGTTATGGTCATTTGGTCTTAGTTTAAACTTTAATCTGAAATTCAACTTAACTTTGTGATTGGGGGACTTGTACAACCTTAATTCACAACTAATGCACTCGTATATCAAGGAATTGATGCTAAACTTATGATGAATGAGATTCTTGTACCTTTAATATCGATATTTTCAGTAACAACGAAATAGGTCGTTATATAGTTTATTGTATACATATGATTACTGCATTGTTACCTTCTTAAGTTTCTCTTTCATATATAATCTTGAAACTTTTGTTGCCCAATAAATTATGGAATTTCGTGATTTGTTGAATAGTTATTTTTAAAATTTTTGAAAGAATTTATGTTCTAGTGTGTGTGATTTTATTTAAATTTCATGAGTAAAAAAGGTTCTTATAATTTCGTAAAAATCAAGACGTTGATTTCGATTTTGTTGGTATTTTTTTTAGTGACGATTTGGTGTATTTCTTTTGTGATTTTACTCATAGTTTGATGAGTAACAAAAGTTTTCTAAAAATAATTGATTGTATTGTTGCTAATGAATCTGATTTTGAATGAAGTGTGGCTGAGTTTATGGATTGGATAACACATGTTTAACATGTATACATATCTTGTTTGTCGAATGCAATTATTTTTAAGTTGATATTTAGGTAAATTTGTATACACATAATGTATATATCTACTAATGAATTCACTTCGAAAATTTCTACACATATGTTAGCATTGATATTAATTGATATGTATTGTCCTAATAAATTGATATATATTGTTGACACCCAATTTTTACCTTCTATGGTGTCAAATTAATCATCAAGTATTATTTTTTGTCTTAACAATTTTAAACATTTATTTAAAAAAAATTAATTAATAGCGCGTGGGGGCCACACGTCCCCAACCTCTTCATTTTCCTTTCATTCTCCAGCAAACCAGATCCCCTTTCCCCATTCCCTTTCACCCATCTTCTTCTTCTTTATTATTCCCTTTCCCCAAACCCTAGCACCACACCCCTCCCGACAAAACCCAATGTTTTCCCGACAAACTCGCTCCCCCACGATCCCTTGTCCCTCACGCGTACCCCTCCTTTCCTTCTTTCCTTCAAATTTCAAATTGATCTGTTTCAACCCCAATCGATGGCTATATAATCCCTCTTTCATCTTCGTTTTGAGGCAGTGGTCGACAATCAAAAATCCAAAAAAAAACCTAGAAAACTTCACAGTCGTCATTCTCACAAAAGAATTCCAGTCGAGTTTCGTTGTGGTAAAATTTCGACGTCAAGCTCGTCGTCCCAGTTCCTGCTCCAAAAAAGAAAATATCCTAATCTTATTTTCATTTTTATATGAATGTCGCAGTTATGTCAAAGTTGTCATGTTTGTATCTTTGTTCATCTTGACTGAAAGTGCCCTGAATTGATGTTTCGATGCTATTGTTCTGTGGTCGTTTAATACGCTTCTGAAACTGTTTGTGATATTGTTACTGTCGTCTTGATTCACTGACAAAATTGTTAATCAAACTGGCATTGAAATAATTTTCTTCCCAAATATGTGCTGTAATGCTCAAAATTCTAGTTGATTAACTAGTTTTAATGATGTTTTGGTTCTTAAAGATGCAGTTAGCTTGTGTTGGCAAATACAGCTTACATAGCCTGCTATCGATG
>JAOTQJ010177797.1:0-23831 GCA_025642045.1 Solanum sejunctum
TTGGGATTCTTGAATTTGTTTTCTTGAAACCCTAGGTTATGATTTAAAATCCTATTAGAGCTTCATGAATAGATAAAAATAATTTGAGTTGGATAGATTGAAATTTATGAAGAATACTTACCTTGAGGAGGAATCTTGGAAGCTAATTCTAACTTGATGATTTTCTTGATGATTCATGAGCGTTTATGTTTAGGAGAAAAGGGAGAGGGTTTTGATCATGAAAACTGATGTTTTATATGTTTTAGGGACCATAAATAGACTCCTAAAGGTTTTAGGATAAAATTACCCTCAAATTATAAAGAAAAAACGTCATTAACACATCTAGTGAGTGTCCGCAATGCGCTCCAGGCATGGACTTTCGGACATCTCTGTACCTCTTTACTAAAATGGTTATAACTTTTTATTCTAAACTACAATTAGCACAAAATTAGATGTCTTGGAAAGCCATTTCGAATATCTTTGATTTGATATATTATGGGTCATCTATCTCATTATACTTTAGGAGATATGATCATTTGAATTTGATCCTTCTATCGACTTATACAAAAACTGAATTGCTAGAAATTCTTTGAACTTGGCTTGATGTAAAAGATCCGTTATGACTCTAAATCACACCTAATATACTTTAAATACTTAGGAATTGATCCTAGCACATATATACAACTTATAAGTCATTGGTTCACCTAACTTTTATAAAATCATACATTAGAACTACAACCTCATATCAGCTCTAATTCGATTCCCATACTAAGAAATTGACTTTAACATCTATGCTCAATTAAGAATCCTCAATTAAATTCCTATATCATATGAAGGATGACTCGGTCTTAGCTTACAAAAAATTAAAGTGTTATAATTAGTACAAAAACTTGCTTTATGGACTAGTTTAAGAAAACTGCATAATAGCATCCAAGAACCATGGCTGGTAATGTGAGATTTCAATATTGTCCTGTCACAAGAAGATAGGCCAATTGGTAGCTTGGTACAAGTTGCTGAAACAAGTGACTTCAGAGATCTGATGATTGACTATAATATGACTGAACTACATACAGGGGGAAGGAATTTTACATGGACAAATGGTCATGTTTACAGCAGAATTGACAAAGCAATAGTGAATGCAGAATGGGTAATCAAGATGCCACCTATACAAGTCATAGCTATGAATTCACTATTCTCAGAACACTCCCCACTAAGCTAGACAATAGTGGAGCAAAGAGACACAAAGAAGAGGCCATTCAGATTTTACAATGCTTAGCACAACATTCAGAATTTAAGGAGAAAATCCAAGCAAGCTGGAAAAGGAAAGAAGGAAACATGCAGGTTGTATGGAAGAATCTGAAACTGGTGAGATATGAAATGCAAAATTTAAATAAAAATGATTTCACTGGCGTTTCAGAGAAGGTCAAACTACTAAGAAATAAAGTCATGGTGAAACAAAGCCAAATGAGAGTAGCACCTATACCACATGCAGTTCTAGAAGAGGAAAAAGGTTGAGAAAGGAGCTAAATAAATGGAGCCTGATTGAGGAAAACATATACAAGCATAAATCTAGAGTACAAACAAGGTGCTGCAAACACTGGGTTCTTCTTTGCATGCATGAAAGGCAGGAAAATATAAAACCAAATTAACATGCTGGTACAAGAAAATAGAACTACTATTAGAGAACCTGAGACAATTACAAAGGAGGCATTGAATTTCTATAAGGGATTGCTAGGACAAAATAATTATTATATGCCAATTGCAAGGTTAGAAGTACTCAGAGAAGGACCAGTACTTGGTAGAACACAACAACTCAACTTGATAAAACGTTTCACTACTGAGGAGGTATATCAAGCTTTGATGAGTATTGGTGACTCAAAGGCCCCAAAAGAAGATGGATTTAATGCTTACTTTTTCAAATAAGCCTGGATTGTTATTGGGAAATAAGTAACTCGAAATTCTTCCAATCAGGTAACATGTATGCACCAGTCAATAGAACATCTGTCACACTTATCCCTAAGATACAACATCCCATATCTATCAAGGATTATAGACCCATCTCCTAATGTACTACCATGTACAAAATAATCTCCAAGATGCTAACAAATAGGCTCTAAGGAGTTATGAGTTATTTAGTGGACCCAAGTCAAGCAACATTTATACTTGGAAGAATGCTAATAGACAGTGTGATATTGATCCATGAGTTGATCAAGGGGTA
Organism: Solanum sejunctum; assembly: GCA_025642045.1. NCBI lineage: Eukaryota > Viridiplantae > Streptophyta > Magnoliopsida > Solanales > Solanaceae > Solanum > Solanum sejunctum. The sequence continues at coordinate 2,198 of JAOTQJ010177797.1, forward strand.
TGGGAGGAAAGGGATCTCACCTAGGTATATGTTAAAGATAGACATGCGGAAGGCCTATGACTCAGTAGAGTGATATTTTCTTGGAGAGGTATCAAATGGCATGCAGTTCCCACATAGATTTATATCTTAGATTATGTGTTGTGTGACATTAGTAAATTACTCCATCATGATAAATGGTAGTCCTAGTCCAGCTTTTAAGGATATAAGATGAGTCAGACAAGGGGACCCCCTATCCCCTTACTTGTTTGTGCTGGGCATGGATTATCTAACTAGAAAATTAAACCCTTTAAAGAAAGAGAAGCAGTTTAAGTTTCATCCAAGATGTCATAAGCAACATATCATACAATTGAGTTTTGCAGATGATCTTTTATTATTTAGTAGGGGTGAGTTGACATCAACTAAACTGATTTATGAATGTTTCCAACAATTTTCAAACGCCTTAGAACTTATTGCAAATTAGGCAAAGAGCTGTATTTACTTTGGAGGTGTGTTTGAAAATGTAGAGCAAGAGATTCTGCAGCACATAGGATTCACAAAAAGAGTATTACCTTTCAGATATCTTGGTGTGCCTTTGAGTTCAAAAAAACTATCTATTGGGCAATGCTAAGCCCTGATTGACAAAATGCTGGGAAGGATCATTACATGGACAATAAACTTCCTGTCTTATGTAGGAAGGCTATAGCTAGTTGAAAGTGTTTTGGAGTCTATGCAAGCTTTTTAGGCTCAAGTGGTTGTAATACCAAAAAAGATCATCCAACTAGTGGGAGTCATTGTTTAAAAGATTTCTATGGAATGGAGAGGTACAAACTAAATGTAAAGCACTGGTAGCATGGGATACTCTTTGCTGGCTCAAGGTTGCTGGAGGTCTTAACATCACCAACATACATGTGTGAAACAAGGCTACCATACTGAACCATCTATAGAACTTGCATATGAAAAAGGACAAATTATGAATTTTGTGGGTACACTCTTATTACATCAAAGGTAAGACAACATGGGAAGTAAGAACCAACCAGGCATCCTGGATTGTGAGAAAAATTTTACAAGCTAGACACTAGTTAGAAGAAAAGAGCATTTCTATACCTGAGGTATTGAAGGTAGAGAACTTTAGCATAAAAGCAATCTATAAGGGCTTAAGAGGGGAGTTTTCTAAAGTTTTACGGAGGAAATTGACATGTAACAATCTACTTGCCGAAAATGGATCTTTATCTTATACTTAGTAATTCAGGAAAGATTGTATACGAAAGATAGATTAGGTAGTTGGAGGGTACTAAATGATGTTAAATGCAGCTTGTGTGGAGCTGAGGCAGAAAACCATCAAAATTTCTTCTTTGCTTGTTCGTTTTCTGAGAAGATATGGAGAACACTACAAATATGGATGTCCAGTAACAATAAGAGCACAGGGTGGAAAGATGAAATATAATGGGCTGTGGAACATGCGTCAAATAAAACATCTCAAGAAGAAGTGTATAGGATCACTTTAGTAACAACAATATACTATACATGGCAAGAAAGCAACTACAGGATATTCCAGCAAAAGGAAAGGATAGTAGAGAGGATCATTAGACTTATTGTATAGGAAATACACACTAGAACCAGTATGTTTCCTAGATTGGTAGGTGCTATGAGTAAGCTCAATTTCTATCCTTAGTATAGACTTTAATCTGGAAATGATAAGCTAGACTCGGAGAATGGGTCTATGTCCATATCCTGTGCCACCATGTATATATTTGATATCCGGTAATACATTACAGTTATAAAAAAAACATAATACACACGTGCAAACATGTACACTTAATTAATCTATCTATTTATACTATGTTATAGCTCATGAATATTAGTAACTCTAATAAACTCATGTCAAAATCAAATCATCACTGATGCTAACGAAAAAAAAATTAATGTTACACTAAAAATGACAATAATGTTGAATATACTCTTTACTTTGCATTTTGAGTTGATTAGATAGTTAAATATGTAATATAATTTTAGATATTTCTTTAACGTTAAGCCACTAATAATACTAATTAGGTTTGTTTTAGTATGACATAATAATTTTTAATTATGATTTTGACTTATTAATATGCAGTATTTATTTATGCGAGTTTAATTACTTTTTTTTGCTAAATATTTATTGTTATCCTTCATTACATAATTTTGTATTTATTTAAGAAACGCCCCTAGATAGTTATATTTTGTTATGGCTAAAATATTTGAAATAGAAGTTAATTATATTCTGGAGAGTATTTATTTGAAATTTGGTTTTAATTTCTTCTTTTTTTTTCAGGTTTATGGATTCCGAGCAGAGAAAGTGGAATCCATGGTTGAGGAGAAGTGAAATGCTGAGGAAGCAGGAAAACTGAGAAATGAAAGGGTAAAATTGGAATTACAGCCCACATTATATTGGGATGGTCAAGGTTGGCAGGTTTTCAACTCTACTAATTAATTAATCTATACTATATTAAATGCATTTTAGAGATATTGCTTGAACTTTTTGCCCTTCATTAAAAGACTCCTCTTTAGAGAAAATTCTCTTTTCATCATTTCTCAATTATTATATTATTATTTTAATAATATTAAATATAATAAATATAATAAAAATTAAATGTAGAAGATTTTCGTATTATGGTTAAATATATACCAAAGAATCCTTTTTTCAACTAAAATTTTGATCCAGAAAGAAAATATTTTAAAAAATCAAATAATAATAAACAAAAATTCAAAAAAGGTAAAAAAAAAAAAAACTTGGAAACATGCAAAAAAAAGTCAAAAATAGGTTTAAAGATAATCAAAAGAAATAGACAACTTGTAACGACCTCGCCCAACATTATAAATATTGTCCGCTCTTAGGCCTAGCCCATCACGGATTTGTCCCTTTGGGCTCACCCAAAAGGTGCCTCACAGTATATAGACTAGTCTTTTACTTATATACCCTACATCTCTCCTGTGTTTTTGCCTATGTGGGACATATCATCTCAAGACGGGTTGTTACATACACCCCATCTATGGACTCAGCATCCTCACTGAGGTTTGCCCTACTGCATGGGATTCACCTAGACTCAGCACTGAGGTTTGCCCAGCCTTATCGGGATTTGCATAAACCCAGTTGAACCTAGCTCCACATCAATAAGGCTGACATAAGAGCTGCTATAATACGAACTGTAATGACCTGTCCTAACACTGTGAATTATTTTTTGCTCTTGGTCCTAACCCATCACGGATTTGTCACTTTTGGTTCACCCCCAAAGGCGCCTCACAATATATAGACTAGTTTTTTACTTATATACCTAGCATCTCTCCTGTATTTTGCTGATGTGGGATATCTCATCTCAAGGTGGGTTGTTACAGATGACTCTGCCCCATTTTTGATAATGACACTACCCTCGTCAGTATCTTCAATCTGCACCCCCAAGCAGGCTAGCCAGTGCACTTCCTTAGCTAATTCTTTCTTTTCATCCTCAATGTGTGTAGTGCTCCCCATAGTCAACCTACTAAGAGCATCAACAACTACATTAGCTTTATCGAGGTGATAGAGGATGCTCATGTCATACTCTTTCAATAGCTCCAACCATCTCCTCTGCCTCAAGTTCAACTCCATCGTTGAATACATACTGCAAGATTTTATGGTCCGTAAATATATCTACATGCCCACCATAGAGATAGTGTCTCTAGATTTTAAGGGAAAACACCATAACAAGAAGCTCAAGATTATGAGTGAAGTAGTTCTTCTTATGGGTCTTAAGCTGTCTGGAGGCATATGCTAGTACCTTACCTATTTGCATTAATACGTATTCCAATGCAACTCTAGAAGTGTCATAGTATATCACAAAATCATTGGCTCCCCCAAGTAGGGATATGACCGGAGCTATGGTCAGCCTAGTTTTTGACTTTTGCAAGCTCTTCTTGCAAGCGTCAGACATTCTAACTTAAGATTTTTTTGAGTTAGCTTAATCAAGGGAGCTAATATGGAAGAAAACCCTTCCACAAAACGCCTGTAGTAACCTGCCAAGCCCAAGAAACCCCTTATCTCTATTGGATTTGTGGGTCTTGGCTAGTTCTTTACTGCCTCAGTCTTTTAAGAATTAACTTGAATGCCTTCAGCAGAAATAATATGACCTAAAAACTCCACAAATGCTAACTAGAACTCACATTTGGAAAGTTTGGCATACAACTGTTGGTCCTTAAGGGTCTAAGGATAATTCTGAGATGGTCAGCATGCTCCTCCTCGTTACGGGAGTAGATCAGGATGTGATCTATTAATATAATGACGAACATATATAGGTATGACCTTAACACCCTATTCATAAAATCCATGAAAATAGCTGGTGCATTTGTTAGTCCAAATAACATGAAAGAAGACTCATAATGATTGTAGTGGGTTCTGAAAGTTCTCTTAGGGATGTCTCTTTCTCTAACTTCAAGCTGATGGTATCCAGATCTGAGATCTATTTTGCAGAAACAAGTAGCATCCTAGAGTTGGTCAAATAGGTCATCAATTCTGGGAAGAGGATACTTGTTCTTTATTGTGACTTTGTTTAACTGATGGTAGTCTATGCACATTCTAAAGAAGCCATCCTTTTTACATACGAAGAGGACTGGAGCACCCCAAGGTGAGATGCTTGGCCTAATAAAACCTTTATCTAGGAGGTCTTTCAACTGTATTTTCAAATGTTTTAGCTCTGAAGGAGCCATACGATACGGAGGAATAGATATAGGATAAATATCTGGTAGGGTGTCTATCCCAAAGTCTATTTCCCTATCAGGAGAGACTCTAGGAAGATCCTCAGGAAAAACTTCTAGGAACTCATTCACGACTGGAACAAACTAGAGAGATGGTGCCTCAACACTACACTCTTTGACTCGAACTAGATGGTATATACATTCCTTGAAAATTAACTTTTTGGCTTTGAGATATGAGACAAACTGACCCTTAGGAAAAACTGAGCTACCTCTCTATTCTAAGACTGGTTCATTTGGAAACTGAAATTTAACCACCCTAGTTCTGCAGTCTATGGAGGCATAATAAGCATGAAGCTAGTCCATGAGTAAAATGATGTCAAAATCTACCATCTCTAACTTAACCAGGTCAGCTAGGATATCTTTATGCTAAATTGATACTAGACAATGCCTATAGATTCTTTGGGCTAGAATAGATTCTCTAGTAGGAGTGGAAACATTAAAGGGCTCAAGGAGACATTTTGGACGGATCCCAAACTTCATGACTACATAGGGAGTCACAAATGATAATGTGACTCCTGGGTATAATAATGCATAGACATCATAAGTAAAGTCTTTAAGGATACCGGTAACCACATTTGGTGAGTTCTCCTTCTCCTGTTTGGTGGCCAAGACATATAAGTGTTTTGTACCCTCACCTGCTCCTGATATAGTATCTCTTTGAATTAGCTTACCTTGTGGTGTTGTAGAAACTTATTGGGATTTGTTATCTCTCGTGTTCTACCTCCGTATAGGATAATCCTTCGAGAGTGTCCACCTGACCATATTTGAAATAATCATTTGTACACATAAGGCACTCTCCTGGATAAGACTTGTCACACTTACCATAAATAGGATAACAAGTCGATACTTGAGCTATACGACCCTGTAATTGGCTACCCTGAAACCTACGGTTCTACAATCCCTGCTCATTCCTGATCCTCGATGCAGGTGCGCTAGCAGATGAGGGTGCTGGTCCAGATATCATAGACTGAAAGGATGAGTGATTGCCATTTCTAGCCCCCCTTTTACCTTTTCCTAGCCTGATGTCTTGGCCCTCTTACTCCTGAACTTCTCCCTATCTTATATTTTCTCTTCCTCTACCTGTTGCACATAAGTCATCAAGTGAGCTATGTCCATATCCCCAATCAGCATAGCATTTCTGCCCCTCTCTCTTAGTTATTCGAGAGAGTCCTGACACAAATAAATCCATCCTAATGTGCATGTCTGCCACCATTATTGGAGCATAACGACACAATTGAGTGAGCTTAAGGTTGTACTCTTACATGCTCAGAGCTTTCTGCTTTAGATTCAAAAACTCTGTCACTTTAGCCTACCTCAACTCTCTAGGAAAACACTGTCCTAGAAAAGCCTCCTCAAACACTACCCAACTCAAAGTTGGCGCCCCTTCTGCCCTGCCTCCTTTCTACTAGTCAAACCAGAGTCTAGCTACTCCTTTTAGCTAGTAGACAACCAACTCAACCCGCTCAGCATCACATATGTGCATAACCTAAAATACTTTCTAGAGCTCCTCAATAAAGTTCTCAGGATCCTCCTTCACATTCGACCCCATGAACTTAGGTGGGTTCATCCTCAGGAACTCACAAACCCTAGTGGTATCTAAACCATCATTCCTGCCATCTCCTTGTCGACCTCCCTATGTAGTGATCGCCTATGCCAAAGTTTGGATGGCCTGGCGGAGCTGCATTCGAGATATCCGCCTGTGGTGGTTGCTTGACATGCACAACTAGATCTTTAGGTCCCTCAGGATTTGGCCTAGGCTAGTTTGCATTCCACCTGGCTGGGCGCCCTCTGCCTTTTGTTGGTTCAACGACTTTATGTGGAGGCATGATCTAAAAAATAAGGCGTGAATGCATGAGTTAGGAAGGACTTAACAGAGGTAAACTCTGTAGCACAAGAGAAAATAACAATTGATAATGACAATTCCTAATGCCCTATAGCCTCCCTATTATAGGTGTGGCGCGCTTCACACTAATAATATGAACTGTACTAGGCATGGTTCGATAGACTCCTTATGACACTTGAACTCTATACTCTGATACCAAGTTTATCATGCCCCGAGTTTACACCCTAGGTGTGGCCGACACCAAGGACCATTTTTGGTCCCAGGCGAACCACTTACCGTGGCTATATTACACAGTGGAAGACTTAATCAATGAATAATGAAATAGATAAGGTGTAGTAAAGAACTGTAATATTCTAAACTTTCTAAACAAAAGAGATATCCCATCAACATTTGAAAACAAGAACTAAAACATCTATCATATCGTCCATGGAACATCTAACTAGAATAATCATAAAACAACTACCGGGATAGGCCCACAGTAGCCACAATTGAAAGAAATATGCTAAAAAGAAACATAAATAATGACTTTAAACCCCTGACTTAGAAGAGGACTCACCAACAGCTAGATAGATGGTTGGTCCTCAAAGAAGCATCTGTTGAGGAACTCTATCACCTGCGTCTGTATCATAAAATGATGCAGGTCTAAAGAATATCAGTACGTGATATGTACAGTATGTAAGATGTCCAAAATAGAAACTTAGGATAAGGTACTATACTCGAGCAATTTAAAACATGTCTTAAAATAAGATAGCCTAAGTAATAGATATAGTACGCGCTGAAAATAGAACACATGTTGAAAGTATGAATGAAAAAAACTAGCTTGCTTTAACTTGGGGAGTTTCTCTAACCGACAACCACCACTATGAGCTTCGTGGTGATATAGCGTCTTTCCCACGCTACCAGAGTTGTCCTATACTTTGCCGGGGTAAGGAACGAAAACTAGGGGAATGGATCCATCCCAAAACTGGGTCATCGCAATGGCAATAAGGAGTTGTACTTTTGTGGTACAATCCTATCCTACGCTAGCTACATAGTTTATGAGTTCAAGTTATTATCACACTCACTCATATCGGTGCTCAATACTAATCCCAAAATAGCTTTTATAATGCTCATACTTAAAAGAGTATTCTTGCTCAAAGTATTACTTTCTTCTCTTTGGAACTTATCCCAACTTTAGCGTTTCTTAAACTTTTCTCAACCTGACTCTCTTCTTTATTTCTGAAAGTTGTATCAATACTAGGTATTTCAACATGATCTTTATTGGTTAGATATCCTGCAAATACAACAACTTAAAGTGCTTCTTAAACTCAGCTCAAAACTATGAACATAGTAGCTTTTTATGATATATCTATAGGGTTCTCATAAATATAACCATAACTGAAAATTTATTCTCAATATCTTAATTCAATAATAAAATCAACAAAAGTCCTGATTCTTATCAAGGAAAAATGCATGAAGAGTATTTTGATGAAATTTACAAGTAATGGAGGAAAACTGATCTCAACTCAAAAGCATGAATCTTAGGTAAAGATTTGTAGTCAAAGATACTAAAACATATATAGGATAATTTTTGGAGGGCCTTACATACCTTGGCAATCAACTTCTTGGAAGAATAGGGGAGAATTCTTGAAAGTTTTATTTGCCATTTGAATATACGCTTGAGTTCTTGAAAAGTTTTTAACGTTAATGAGATCAGATAGCATATTTTAGAGATTAATTGGGTGAAAACCAACATACTTTAGCTTAAGAAGGGTGAGAAAGGTGGAAACTACCCTTTCTTAGGAAAAAAGAGAAATTTCACCCCGTAACACCATGTCCGTATCGCGCGTGGGGCGCGACATGCATATTTTTGCCAAATTATCAGAACACGTCATTTTTCAAAAAATGAAAGAAATCACCAAGTGTAAGTTCGCGTCCCAGGTGCATCGCGCCCTGCGCTCACACTTACACTGGTTCGGTTTTAATTACAAAAGATTTTCTTTTGATTCGACACTCTAAAATCCGATCAAGACCTTTTTTCCATTTAGTTTTTTGTGCTGATTGCAAATTGATCTCGAATTTTCCATTGGATCTTAGGAAGATGCATTACGCGCATGTTTCTTTTCTAGGAGTATTTTGATACATTCATCGAGCATTACAATATCTCTCCCTTGGGATCATTTGTCCTTGAATGACAACGGTGTGAAGAGTTTGTTCAAAGCACATAATGTTATTGAAACTCAATTAAATGCAAATCTTCGAGATTAAGGGTGAAAATTTACCTTTACGATCCTCATTGAGGCTCGCAAACAAGTATATTTGGCTTTCATATCTTCCTCTGCTTCTTATGTGGCTTCCTTACCGAACTAGTTTCTCCATAATACCTTCACCAAAGCAATCTCCTTGGTCCTCAATTTGCGAACTTGTCAGTCTAGTATCTGCACCGGGACCTCTTCATATGTCAAGCTGTTTTTGACTCCAATATTCTATAGAGGCACAACCAGTGTGGGATCTCCCAAACACTTCTTAAGCATAGAAATGTGGAATACTGGGTGATTAGCATCTAACTCTGGTTGCAATTCCAATTCATATGCCACATTACTAATCCTCCTAATAATCTAGTATAGCCCAAGATATCATGGACTGAGCTTTCCCTTTTTCTCAAATCTCATAACTACCTTCATCGGTGACACCTTTAGGTACATCCAATCACCTACCTCATACTCCAAATCCCTCCTTCTAACATTAGTGTAAGACTTTTGTCGACTTTGGGTTATCTTTAGTCTTTCTTGGATAACTTTCACCTTCTCCATAGCCTGATGGACTAAATCGGGTGCTATCAATCCTTCCTCACCAACTTCAAATCACTCAATGGGTGATCTACACTTTCTCCCATAAAGGGTCTCATATGGAGCCATTTGTTTTGCTAGCTTGAAAATTGTTGTTATAGGAAAACTCAATCAAGGGTAAGTGATTATCCCAGTTACCTTTTAAAAAATCTTCTCAATTAAATTTGTATTATATTTATTATAATTATTATTTAATATTATTATAATAAATAACATAATAATCAAAAAGATTGGTGAAAGGATGAGTTTTCTAAAGCGAAATCTTTTAATGAAGGGTAAAAAATTCAATCAACATTTCTAACGCCTACATGGTTTTAATATAATAGAGATAATTTTGAATTTAATATAATTTTTATGATATTGACACGTAACAGTAACACAAATTTTATACTGTTCAAGAAGTAATTAAAAATTTATTTAAAGAATAAAAAGTATAGTTTTTAATGGGTTTGACATTAAATTTTTTGTTTGAAATTTAGAAGTTATGTTATAATTTTCGATTTTCTTTGTTTTAGGAGTATTGATTCGATATTTTACTTTGCAAGCTATTTTATTGTTAGATTAGATAGATTATATTTTTGTCTAATATTTTAATAATTTTATGATGTTATATTTCTTCCAATCTCATTGGGGCCTCATACAAGGTGACCCTTTGTCACCTTTTCTTTTCCTCCTAGTGATGGAGGGTTTAAGTCATATGGTCAGGATAGCAAAGGAAAACAGGTGGATGAGAAGATTCAATGCTCAAAGAGGTAGAGGGGAGGAGCCAGAAGTTTTTCACCTATTTTATGCAGATGATGCTTTAATTTTCTGTGATGCAGAATCAAATCAGATGAGACACTTGAGAGTCATTCTAACAATCCTTGAAGGGATCTCAGGGCTTCATGTGATTTGAAGAAAAAGCCATATCTTTCTTATAAACCAGATTGGGAATGTGTAGGAGTTAGCTGATGTCTTGGGTTGCCAGTTGGATTCTCTACCAACTAAATACATAGGGCTTTCATTGGGTGCCAAAAATAAGGAGTTACAGGTATGGAATGGGATATTGCAAAGGTGTGAAAAGAAACTATTCAGGGGGAAAAGTCAATATCTCTCTTTAGGGGGTAGATTGACTGTCATCAAGTCAATGCTTGATGCTATGCCAACATATATGATGAGTCTCTTCCCTGTACCAAAGAGCATTGAGAGAAAACTCAACAAAGTGAGAAAATCTTTTCTATGGCAAGGAAATAAGGAGAAAAAAAAGGATACAATTCGGTGAAATGAGATGTTGTAACCCTCAACACTCAGCAAAGAGGACTTAATTTAAGGAATCTTAGTAAGCAAAACAACTTAGTATTGTAGAAATGACTTTGGAGATTTTGCACTGAAGAAAGGCTATCGGGAGAAGATACATAGAGGAAAAGTATGATTTACTTTCTCAATGGACAAATAAGGAAGTCCTGGGCACCTTTGGATATAGTGTTTGGAAAATCATTAGGAGACTCTGAGCTAGTTTCAACAAGAACATTTCAATCAATATGGATAATGGACCGAAAACTAATTTTTGGAATGAGGTATGGGTAAGGTAGCCTTAGAGATTCTTTTCCTCAACTTTATGATCAAATCTACAAAGAGAGGTATATGTTGCTCAAGTCTGGAGTCCACAAGGATAAGATGTAATCTTTAGAAGAGCTCTAGATGACTGAAAGATTGGGAAAGTTGCTAAGTTATTGAAAGTACTTCACTTACATCCAGACTTATCTATGAAGCTTGATAATGTGAGATGGAAAAATCAAGCCAAGGGTGTGCTCACAGTGAAGGCATGTTACCGAAGCCTTAACTCTATGCAGCCAAGGCATGGCAGATGGCCTTGGAAATTGTCTTGGAAGACCAAAAGTTTTCCAAAGGTTACCTTCTTTGCCTAGCTGGTATGTAGAAAGGCTTGCTTAACTTATGAAGTCTTACAGTAAAAAGGATGGCAGATTAGCTCAAGGTGTGTCATGTGTGACAGGAAGCTGAAGTAAATGATCATCTTTTCCTATAATGTAAAACATCTATGAATTTATGGAACATGTTTCTGGCCATGTTGGGAGTTAATTAGGTGATTCCTGGCACAACAAAGAAGTTATTAAGTAGTTGGAAAGGGATTGGGAGCAAACAGAAAGAAGGTCACTGGTAGAAAATTATCTCTGCTTGCATTTGGTGGACTTTTTGGAAAGAAAGGAACTCAAGATGTTTTGAGGGCTAAAAATAAATTTACAGTGAATTAAAATGAACTGTATTTATCTTTATTTTTTTGGGTGTAAAGGTAGTTTAATAGGGGAGATTGTAGATTGAATAGATTTCATAGGAAACTTGTAATGTACCCTTTGTGATAAGATGTAAGTTTTCATTCATCATCTTGTTGGATAATGAATCTTTTAAAATGAATACAATTACCTTTCTCTCAAAAATTTTTTGTTGAACATGCATCTTATGATGTTCATTTAAATTGTACTTTTAGTTTTCATGACTAATTTAATTTAAAAAATATAAATTAATTATTATTTTTATATTAATTAAGAACATATATATATATTTATTAATTAATATATTTTTAAAAGAAAATAACATTTATAAAGTCCCTTAAAACTTTGTTTGGCTGATAACACAATTTTATATTTGTTTTTACCAAATAGTTTGGAAGACACAGAAGCTTTATTTCTTCCTGACTAGTTTGGTACATACAAGAAGGCAAAAACAAGGCTGCTTTTTTTCTTTAGGGTGGGTTGATCATATGACATTTGTTAATGCTTATCTTTTTAAAGAATGTTTTTTAAATTCAAAATAAAATTAAAGACAGAAAATTAATTCACCTTTTCGCAAGGATTTTCCTTGTGCAAGTAACTTTTCGCCTCCACTATTTAGAACTCATACCAACTTTCATGATGACAACTAGTATAAGTAGTACTATTATTCACTATTTTTTTTTGTAAATAAACGTGATTTGGGAGCAACAAGAAAAATGTATTCAATATATTTATAATTATATAAATTTTATAAAACAAATTATAATTAAAATTATAACCGAAGGAGAAATGTTTTAAATATAAAGACTTGAGGTTATTTTTGAATTATAAAAAATTCACAAATACTCAAGTATTAGAATTTGAGATATTTATTGAGTAATGACAAGATTTATGATCAAATATTATTTTTTAATTCTTTTCATCAAACGATATCTAAGTTATCTTGTTACTAATTTTTATTAATGGCTCGATATATAATATTATAATTAATATATATTGCATAATTTTTGAAAAAGATCATTTATTTATAAAGTATTCTCTTCCTTATCTAGTAGAAAACGGAATTTAAAAGATCCTTAGGGATATTTTTATTATTGTATTTTGTCATAACTAATTATGTTATATAAATTTACCCTAGCTCTAACAAAAATAACTTTGGTTCAATTTTTATTCTACTTTGAATATAAATTATTTTAAAATTAGTTATCAAAGAATAAATAATTCAATCTTAATTTTTATTTTAAACTGTGTATTCAACATATAAAAAAGTTTAATATATAACACAAAATATTTTGAATACGTTAAGAGCCTACCTAATAATCTTCACAGGATAATAATGTACATGTCAGTAATAATGCTTACGTGAAGTTACATTTCATGACATTCTTCTTTTCCTTTTTCTAAATTTATAAAACCTAATTCTATTAATCATCTTTTTCCTTGAATGTTTTTTGAATCATTGAAGTTAAGATTTTTTTTTAATAAGAGTAATTGTTTTTAAAAACAATGGGGAGATTAAAAATTTTAAAAATGGATTAAGAAGTAATTTTATTGTAACACCCGGTAAAATTACCAAAATACCCTTAGATGAGAGAACACTCGTGTAACGTATATTTCCAAACATTTTTGGAAGATCTGAAGCTGGAAATGTGATTAGCATGAGAAATGATGTGGAAAAATAGTCTTGGTTGATTTTTAGAGCAATCTGATCGAAAGATAAATTTTAGAGGCAAAAACGCAATTGCGAAAAAATTCGCAACATGTCCGCGTCGCAGATTTGCACTCAAGCTATGCATATTTGTTAAGGTTCTTTCCTAAGTAAGTGAAGTATATTGGATGTGGTTTGAGGTCATAAGAGACACACAAGGTCAACACAAGTTTGATATATTTCTACTAACTAAGTTTTCGTGTGAGTTGATAGAAGGGTCAATTTCAAATGTCCATATCTCCTAAATATAATGATTTAGGTGACCCATAATATATAAAATCAACTATCTTTGAATTAGCATTCCAACGCATTAAATTTTAGCTTAATCGGAGTTCGGAGTAAAAAGTTATGACTATTTTACTAAAGACATGCAGAGCTGTCTGAAGGTCCGCGATAGCTCTGAGTCATGGACTTGACGCTAACTTTTCTGGATAAGCTAAATGACGTCCTTTTATTTTATTTTGAGGTTACTTTTATCCTAAAACCTTCGAGGGATTTATTTAAGGTCCCAAAACACATAAAACGCCAGTCCTTTATAAGTAAAACCCTCTCATTCACGCTTAAACATAAATGCTCAAGAATCATCAAGTTAGGGCTAGCTTTTCAAGATTCATCATCAAGGTAAGTTATTCTTCATAAATTTCAAGCTACCCAACCTAAATTTCATCATCTATTCATGAATCTCTAATAGAATCTTAAATCATAACCTAAGGTTTTTAGAAAACAAATTCAAGAATTCCAAAATAGAATTTCTTGTTTCTTCTTCTTTAAGAATTAGGGTTCTTCATCAAGAACTCTAAAGATTCTAAGTCACGAATTCAAGAATCAAAGAGAAGCCCTTCAAACAATGTCTTTCCAAGTTCTTCTACTATAAAAGAACTACCAAGATCAAAGATTTTCTCCAAGAAAGCCAATATTGATCAAATTTTGATTGTAATACTAACTTTCAAGGTATGTAAGCCTAAACTAAAGCATGGAATTATTCTTCCATGTGCCCCTAGATGGATAGAGATTGATAGATGTATGTATTGAGGCACTATGCATATTTTCCATGAAGGTTTTCTTATAAATTATACGTTCTATGTATTTTCACACGTTGATGATCATCATAAACTTGAATTTTTTTACTGATTAAGCGCTTTTCATGAGCTACTGCATAAATCCTATATATATATATATATATATATACATACATATATATATTATTTTATAAAAGATTACATGAATGAACCTAGGGATTGAGTCAAGCGTCTTGATTTGAGAATGTTGATTGTAATTGTGATATGAGCATGATGATTGGTTGATAGAACTTGATGATCCCATAAGTATTCATAATTGTACTTTAGAGATTGGTCTAATTGACTATCTTTCTAATGATTGGTTTAAGTTCTTTGAGAGATTGAGTGAGAATTGAGTTGATGAGATAATTGATATGATAGGCCGAAAGAGCTGATTTTGAAGAGATGATGAAATGATGAGAGTCTTTATGAGACTAATTGAGATGATTGAGCGAGATGGATGGCCTTATGGGCATTGAGTCTTGGGAGGAGTATCGAGCACCGAAATGAGTAAGAGCAAGTCCAACTCGCACTCATTAACTATATGCCAAGCATATGTGAGGATCGAACCATTACATTAGAGGTTCCCTCTTGAGTTGAAGTCCCTGAAACAATAGCGGACTTGAGAGACTAGATACCATGTGGATTCAGTTTATTCTTTACCTGGCAAGTACGGAATGACTGTGATAACATCAGCGAAATTATTATACAATTATTGGCTTATAAGTGATTTTTATCGGATAACAGAAACTGCCAGATAGGTTCTACACTGATACTACTCTGATTTATTTTAATTGGATTGGATTGGATGGTATTGATGGGTTATTGTCTACTCTTTATTCTTGCTTTATATGGACATTTCACATTCTAATTATCTTTTGAATTGATGTTATTCTATATTATTCTGCCTATATCTGTTTTATTCAGCCATTTTATATACTTGTACATTTCACGTACTGACATCCATTTGGACCACATCATTTTATGATGTAGAGACAAGTATTGGAGATTATCAAATGCACTTCATTGAGGATCTATTTGAATTTAACTGATCGATGAGAACTCCTTATTTTGGGAGGATTTCCATATTACTATCATCTAGCTATTAGAGTTTAGATTTTCTTTTATTTGATCTGAAGTAATCATGAATCTGTCATTAACGCCATTAGATAGTAGAGTTAGAGGCTTCATAGACTAGATAGTGATAAATTGATGTTGATACCTTAATCTCTTGACTATTCTTATATCAGAGACCTGGAGTTTGATTGTTAGCCTATGGCCTATATGTATATTAAGACAGATTGAAGATTTGATTTGCCTATATTATTTTCTCTTCATTTCAAGTCTTTCACTAATTGAATGACTGTGATAAAGCTAAGTGGTTCGCTTGGGAGCCAACAATAGTTTTTGAGTGCCAGCCACACCAAGGGGACCCTCCCGAGGCATGGCAAACTTGGTATTAGAGTATAAAGTTTAAGTGTCCTAGGAAGTCTATGAAGTCGTATCTAGTAAAATCATATATATGCGTGTGTTGTACACCACATTTTATAAGCAAGAGGTATAGGATATTAGAAATGATTACACTTCTTTCATAATCTGATTCATGCATTGCTCTAAAACTTTTTACTATTTCTCATCTACAAGGTGATGTAGAAAGTAATATTCAGATCCTTATTTATGAGTTCCTCTATAATTAGAATGGTATAGAGACTACACTAGGTTTGAGAGAAGCGGAATAATGTGTTGAGTTGATTGATTCAAAAGAATGCACTTTTATTCATATGAATTGTGCACTTGAGCAAGATCAAGATGCACTCCGGACTCTTTTATCCAAAACTTGCTTCCGATGTTACCATGAGAGAGAAAGTTATATCTCTAAAAGTTTAATGTTGCCACCTAAGAGTGAAATGTGAGGTCTTATAACCCTGAGTAGAATTGAATCATCCTAGAGTTAGAAGGACAATGATTGAAAGAAAGGGACGAGATAACAAGAAAGATGGTTGATTGAGGCTTGTAGATAGAGTTATGTATCTATTAGGTAAGTAATGAGGTGATGAGTCGATTGCCATAAGTTTGATGAAAGAGTCGTAAGTACCCTATGATTTTCATGATGAAGTATAAAGGAAGAGTTATTGTTAGAATGTGCTAGAGCGTGCTCAAACTAGAAAGAGGTCTATGTTAATGTATTTTGATATTCGTAATAGTGAGGGTAAAGTATAGATGTTGAATAGGGGGAAACAAAGTGGTTTAAATATGATAGATCTAAACTAGGTTTATGATTCCGAAGTGAGAGTCTCATGAGATTCATAGAGTTGTGAGCTTAGCCAGATAAGGAAGTATAGTAAATGGGTGAATGGTACTTGAGTTATGAAAAAGGGGATGTGCTGATTGAGTATTCTCTATGAGATTTTAGTAAGCCAATATTCCTAATTTTTACCTATTAGTTATGAGTTAGTATAATATGAGGGAAGTGTAGAAGTAGTTATGGATTGTTATAATATGAGGGAAGTGTGTAAATAGTTATAGGTTGGTATAATATTAGGAAAGTGTGTGATGTATATGTTAGTACTAGACCCTAAGCTTGAATTTTTAGGAGTAATGTAAAAGAAGAGGTAACATCGCAAGAGTGATAGTCGTTGGAGATTTTCTCTAAGAGGCTTTCCATAGTGTAGGTTCGAGATGGAGACATTGATTTGTAAGAAAAGTGATGCTAGATGAAAGAGGTAACATAGATAAATGGATGGTGGTTTGTCCTTGAAAGATAGGACTCACCACTACAAGCAAAATTAAAATCCAAGCTAAGCATCGAATGGTGAATGATCAAGGTCCTCGTTCCCTATATGATAAAATCATATAGGAAAGAGTATGTGTTAGTACATTTGAATGTACTAAGTATGCGGGGTGCAATGTATGTAACTTACCAAAACCTGCATATCAATGTTAGATAACAAGGGCACATACTATCGAAAGAGATATATAACAAGGAATGTAAATATAACAAGATACCATGAAGATTATGATGCATAAAATGCAAATGATGCTCATATTTATAGTAGGCATATGACCTTAACCGATATGAGTAAGACCAAGCGAGCTATTACTTGGAATCCCGATAAATACCCCTTACCGGTAAAGAGGTGGTCTACTTGCCAAAGGTAAATCATACTTCACCTTATGGGAACACATCCTATTTCGTATGAAGCAACCTCCCTTACGAGAACACATCCCATTTCGGATAAGATTTTCACAAATCACAAATCAAATCAAATCAAATCATTTCTTCTTCTTATGGGAACAAATCCCATTTTTGAGTCATCTTTCCTTACGGGAACACATTCCATTTCGAAAAGGATCCTATGTTAGGCACATAGTTCAAGGACAGAAAGCACCCCCTCAATCCATCAATGCTAAGTCATCATCCCACAAGAATGCTTATAATATACATATATATATTTTTAAAGAGGCAATAGTCATTTTTCAAATCATTTTAATGCACAGTTGGGCTTAAAAACCAAACACCATTCATAATAATTCATACTTAGGCTCAGATGTCAAAATCATAATTTTATAGTCATACTACTCATGCATAGGAATAACCCATTCATATACAAAATGGTGCAAACACCCAAAATGCTCAAAAGAGCCAAAACCAAAGACATAAATGTGAGCATTTTATCATAGAACATAATTGGACTTAACCCATAACATAATTCCCATAATAATCCATGTACATGAATGCATATGTTATGAATAATGAGAGAATGACATGGGTAATTAAGAGTAAATTTAAAATCAATAACATAAGGTGAAATTGAGATAAATACACCATTAAATCCATATGTAAATCCAACATAAGTTCACTCATACATAAATAAGCTTTTAAAAAGGGACATGCATACTTGTAATTTCGTAAACTCAAAGTAAATCTTCATATAATAGAATAAATCACATTAAAATCACCAAATATACACTACCCCTGTGTCAATAAAATTTTAGAAATCATAATATTCAAAACCCCAAATTAAAGTAAGCAAAATCCATGTAGGTTTCCTTGAAAATAATTTTGGATCTCCTTGATTGGAAGTAATCAAAGATCAACCCACATACCTAAGACTTTGAGTTTCTTGAAATTGTGTTTTGAAAGGCTTGAAGTTTGGTAGTGGGTCTTGGAATCCAAAGCTTGCTCTTGAGTTTCCTTGAATTTGTATTGGGGTCTTGATGGAGGCTTTTGAGAGAATTGAGAGTGTATTTGAGATGAGAGTAATGTGTTTGATACTTTGGAATAGGGTTTAGGTCTTTTGGTGAGGTTAAGATAGCATTGGAAATCTAAAAAGGCCATTAGAGTAATTAAAATTTATGAAAATGTCATTAGTGAACGAATGAAAAATTTGACAAACTATGGCCTCACTGGAGGCTTGACTGGCCGTGTGGTACTCCACGGGTCATGTGGAGTGCCAGTGGAATAAGACTTAGCCTCAAAACTCGAATTCAAACACTTGAGAAAAAGTTAGTGTCGATATCACTTTGACGGCCACTTTCACGGACCATGTGGTGTTACACCGACCGTGTAGTGGTCCATCCAACCATGCTTGGTGGGAAAAATAGGAGAAGGAGGCTCCACGCTCGGACAGATGGCTAGTTAAGCATGATACAACCCGTGAAGATGGTCGTGTCATAACACTTAGCCACAAAACTCCCCGTCATGTCAACCTTGTCACATATGCACACTTTAGACCCTCCACATGGTCAGTGACAAGCCACACGGCCCATGCCACTGGCCATTCACATTTCTTAGGCCAAAAAAGGCCTTTAAACTCCTAGTTGACCCAAATGGCCCGTCAAAGGCATCACTGCCCGTCAAGCTATCTGTTTGACACCACTCCAAAAGAGGGTCTCACAAAAACGATTAAAACTCCTTCATCCGGCATATGAATGAGGTGAAACCAAGTGCGTTGCGAAGCTAACTCAAAGGTCTTCCTATTTCTCAGGCCAAAAATGGCCTTTTACATCCCCAAGCCATCCAAATGTCCCATCCAAGGAAACACTGCCATCAAACTATCCATGTGACATCACTGCACAGGAGGGTCTACGAAAACAGTCATAACTCCTTCATCCGACCTCGAAATGAGGTGAAACCAGGTGCGTTGGAAAGCTAACACAAAGGGATTGCATTTGAAATATAGTGTACTACCCAATTCTAAGTGTCCTAAAAATTATGCTCCTTTAAAGTTGATTCTTATACCGATACTTGTGTCGAACTTAGCCAATGGAAATCCCTTTGAACTTGGCTTGACGTATGGGTCCATGATGACCTTAAAATGACCTTAAGAAACATACATAAGATTGAAAAATCTGGGTCCTTACAATTGTAGTCATGATTATGAGTCTTTGCATGAAACATGGCTTCATTTTTAAAAGACTTTACTCATTGTTCTAATCATGGTCTCTTAGATAAAGTGTTGTTGCAAATATTTTCTAGGAGTCTTAATATTCTAAGAAAGAGAGCTGACCAACTTATGGGTGGTGGTATTATGAGAAAACCATTTTTGGCTTCTTTAGTTTTGCTAGTTTAAATGGCAAAATTACATCGAGTTTGACATACAAGGGAAGACAAAGCCATTTCAGCATCTTCAACTATGACTAAGGAAATGCTTTGAGAAGATCAAGAATGTGATGAAAACATGGCCCAAATGCTGACTCAACTTGATTTTATTACTAAGCATGTGATGGGACCTCCTCTAAGAGGTAGCCATAAAAATGTGAATGTTGCGGGTATTGTGGTAAATGATGAGAGTGCTAATTTGGAAGCGCTTTACAATTAAGAAGTTCAATATGTTGGTAATCAAATGGGGGGAGGGGTTCTTGGTCAGCCTTTCAAAGGATAGTTTGAATTAAAGTTGGATGAATGAGAGAGATGATAATTGGAGGATAGAGATTAGCATGATAGAAATGTTGCTTGCCCTAATCGTGAGTTTAATAGAGAGAGAGATATTCCACCTCATGACCGAGTCAACCAAATGGTCCTATTGCTCATTCAAAAATTATTGAACCGAGGACATACTTGCTAGAATCCTTAATAAAGTTGTGGGGACTAATAAAGTGATAAAGAAGATGAAATCTGATTTTTTAGCATTGAATCAAATCGTAACTTCTAAGTCAGCTTCCATTAAGCAATTAGAGACACAATTGAGTAACGTTTCATCTTACTTGAATCCTTATAAAAAAAAAGAGGTTTGTTTAGTGATATAGTAGTGAATTCAAAGAATGACACTCAAATGCATGGCTTGCAATTTAATTTGTTTGTTGTGTTGATTAATTGAAATTTAATGATTGCTATTAGGGGAACTTACCTATATATACCATATTTAGAAAATATTTATCATTTATAGCAAAATAATTTTAATACATATATAATTCACTTTAATACATAATGCAGATTTTTTACCAAAATATATGTAATAAAATCTATCTTGAGATAAGATGTCCCAGATCGACAAAACATAAAAGAGATATTGGGTATATAAGAAAAGGACTTGTCTATATATTGTGAGACACTAGGGTGAGACCAAAGAGACAAATTCGTGATGGGCTAGGCCCAAGAGTGGACAATACTTCACAGTGTTGGGTCAGGTCGTTACAACATAAGTTTAATAATTTTAAGATACTTATAATACATCATTATAATTTTAATACATCTTCTATATATAGTGTAGTTCATTTATATTATATGCATAATTTATTTTTAACATATAGTGTAGTTTTTTTAATCAAAATATTTATAATACATTTATTATACATATATATTACATATATAATTCACTTTTAATACATAATACAACTGCTATAAATGGTGAATATTTTTCAAATATGGAATATCTAAATAATAAATGTGTTTAAAAACTATAAATATTTTATAAGAAGGATTCAAAAATTAATTATTCTTTTTATCTATAATTCTTAGTTATAAGAGCATGTGCTATTATTTTCTTTGTCTTGATTTATGTAGCACTAATAGTTTTTTAAATATATTTAAAAAATTTTGTCACGCCCTAGGAGGGTACCCAAGATGTGGCTGACACCCAGAGGCTATTGCTAGTCCCCAAGTGAGCCATTTGGCCTCATCATAATCATTCAGTCAATAAATTCTACTAATCAACAGAAGACATAAAGATTATAAATGGGCACAT
>JAOTQJ010177808.1:8551-21223 GCA_025642045.1 Solanum sejunctum
TAAAGATTCCTACTTGGAAGTGGGAGGTAATTAATATGGATTTTGGTGTTGGGTTGCCCAAGACTAGAAAAGGTTTTAATTCTATTTGGGTTGTGGTTGATAGGATGACGAAATTGGCTCACTTTCTACTAGTTAATACTATATATGGACTGAAGATTATGCAAGGTTATACATTAGTGACTTGGTAAGGTTGCATAAGGTTCATTTGTCCATCATATCGTATCGTGGGACACAATTTACTTCATATTTTTGGAGATCTTTCCAAAGGGGCCTTGGTACTAGAGTTAAGCTTACTATGGCCTTCCACCCTCAAACGGATAGCCAAGTCTAGAGGACCATCAAAACCCTTGAGGATATGCTTAGAGCATGTGTGTTGGAGATTAAAAGTAGTTGGGATGATCATCTCCATTGATTGAGTTTGCTTACAATTATAGCTATCATTCTAGCATCGATATGGCTCCATTTGAGGCACTTTATGGTAGGCGTTGTAGATCACCGGTTGGGTGATTTGAGGTTGATGAGATGGTTTTGTTAGGACCAGATCTGGTTATGGAGGAGAAGGTTATGATTATTAGAGAAAGGTCAAAAACGGCACAAAGTCACCAAAAGTCCTATGCCGACGTGAGAAAAAGAGACATTAAATTCAAAGTTGCTGATTGGGTTTACCTAAAGGTTTCATCCATGAAGGGTGTGATCTATTTTGGCAAGAAGGAAAAGTTGAGCCCAAGATATGTTGGTCCTTATGAGGTTATGAGGAGGGTTGGAAAGGTAGTTTATGAGTTGAAGTTACCTAATAAGATGGAATTCGTTCATCTGGTATTTCATGTCTTTATGTTGAGGAAATGTGTGGGTGATTCTAATGCTATTGTGCCTCTTGGTATGGTGAGTGTTGTTGAGGATATCTTGACTTATAAGGAGGTTCCAATTCAGATTTTTGATAGGCAAGTAAAGAGATTGAGGAATGAGGAGGTAGCATCCGTTA
This sequence comes from Solanum sejunctum, assembly GCA_025642045.1. Classification (NCBI taxonomy): domain Eukaryota; kingdom Viridiplantae; phylum Streptophyta; class Magnoliopsida; order Solanales; family Solanaceae; genus Solanum; species Solanum sejunctum. The sequence continues at coordinate 9,534 of JAOTQJ010177808.1, forward strand.
AAGTACTTTGGAGGAACCAACAAGTCAACAGTGCTACATTGAGGCTGAAGCGAACATGCAAAAGTGGTATGCTAATATTTTCCACTCCACTCAAGCCTACAGTACCAATGCTAAGTCCTCTATGTGATTTAAAGTCTTATATTTCATCCGTTGTGTCATTCATGTGAATTCATGTCGAATTTGGCATATCTGTGATGATTTTTACACTTATGTTTAAATATAATGACACATTCTTGTTGGGGATGATTTTTTATGATCCCTCTTGTTTTGTGTGTTTCTTTTACATTCGGGAACGAATATTTCCAAGGGGAATATATTGAAACGACCCCCCAAAAGTGCCTAGAAATATACCTCGAAAGTGTCCGGAATCATAATTTTCATATATCTCAAAATTTGTGCATGATATCAAAACTTTGACTTCATATTCTTGTTCAAGGGATCAAAATTAGGGGGAAAAGGGTCTAACTCTGATTTAAGAGCAACCATAGCAAAATTTGAAAATCTCAAAAAATGTGATTTCCAGAGACTATCCACAACCCTGGCACGACGCGCCGAGGGCGCACTCATATGTATTGTTTTGTCTAGTTTTTCTATGTCAGTACAAGACTTTTAGGTCTTGGGTCTAAGTGTTCCTAAACATGAAAATACCTATACTTAGCCATATTTCATCCTCATATCATCCTAAACATTCCCCAATACTAACTTAAACACTTAGCTATATTTTTACACCTAAATTCAAGTCTCAAAACCTCTTTCAGATCTAAGAATTTCCTTCAAGGTTCTTCTTCAAGCTTCAACTCTCCATTTTCAATCTTCACCAAGTTCATCTCCAAGCCAAGGTATGTGAGTTTCTTTCATGGTTTCCTTTCACCCATGATGCCCAAACTTCGTTTTCTTACAAATTGGACGATTTAAAGGTGATTTATTCATGGGTCTTGATTATTATGAAAATCACCGCACGCTATATTTGATCAATTGTGACTACTTTACCATGTTTTAAGCTATAAATGAAAGATTTATTGAAAGGATTGGTGAAGGGTTTTGATGTTTACTATTTGAGGGTGTTACCAAGTATCTATTGAAAATTTTACATTGAATTTTATAGCATGATTTCACTCTTGCATTTTATGATTTTACACTAGCACGACTCACCCACTGAGTGTTTGATAAAATGTCCAAATGTGGTTTCTTAAGGAATTAAAGGACTAAAGCATGAGATATGATAAGATTGATGTTATGATGATGAAATGACCTTATGTAAATGATATAGTCTATATAAAGTATTGTATAAGACCATGCGCAATCCAAGGGGACTAAGAGTCTGGATAATCGAGATGGGGGGGAGGGGTTTACTCAGCAATCATGTAAGGGGTTTGTACTTCACTAACAAGGCGATAGGGTGAGATTATCATCAACCATGTATGGGTTTTTACTTTACCACCAGGGTGATGGGGTGAGATCATCATCGACCAACCAAGGGGTTTGTATTTTGGAAATCTAGTTTGGTCTCTTCTACACATATGATATCTTATATAAGCATGAGTTACTTAAGAATGTTTTACTTGAGCATTGGTCATATATGCCATATTGTTATATGATGTCTATTGCCTATTGTTATGCACTTTGACTATGATGCCTATTTGTTGTTGCATTGCATCCTACATACTTAGTACATTCAAATGTACTAACGCATACTCTTGTCTACATGATATCACCATGTAGGAACTAGTGCCCAAGTTGATCCTCCTCCTCCTCCACGTGACTAGTTCGGTACTACTCAAGCTAGTTGGTGAGTCCTCCATTCAGGGGACCTTTATCTATGTTTCTCTTATTATGTATTGAGACACTTTTCTTTTTGTTCTATTTTGACTATGAAGGTGAGCCCGATTGCTTTCTCTTGGGCCCCACGTTTATCTATGCAGTAGAGGTGTTTGTTAGACATGTTATGTATCTATGATATGTGCTTTGACTCTTTGTCTCTTGATTATGATGTTATGCAAGCTTTCCCCTTAATCCCTTTTGCCCCATTCTTTCTCTTTATGTCTTGTATATACTTCCACGATCAATGATGTGTATTGATATATTAAGAGGTTTATTTTGGGTTCCTTCAGGTTTTCTATTCGTCGTGTCACGTCTATTTCCTAGGCTTGGGTCATGACAGATGATAAGAAAGATGAAGTAAAATAAAAGAGTCAATTGCTAGTAGCAAAAGAAAAAATTGATACAAATGATATATTGACATTAATGAACAATTCAAACTCAATTGAAGATGATAACTATGAGGTAAACAAGGACATCCTACTTATTTAAGATACTTGTTTATATGTCTTACTTATGTATGCTACTTACTTGATGTCCTACTTGCTTAATGAGAATATCTATGCTTAAAAGAAATTGATAATCTGCTTGTTTAAATACGTGATCCACCTGCTTAAATGAGTGTACATATTAAAGGAAACGAAACTAGAGGAAAGAGAGTGAGATGAACAGATAAAGAAGAGTGGGAAACTTAAATCCTAAAATTTGAAATTTTAAAAAAGTAGGAGGAAAGTCATTTTTTTTTAGAAAAAATAAATTAATTTGCATTTAAATATTTTTATCATTCTAATCAAATCTACTTTTAATTTACTCTTAGTTGAACAAGTCAATATCACTTTTTCTCGAATTCAAAACTAAAAAATTACTTTGGCTCATTTCTATATACTTACCACTTGAGCAATCATTCATGACTTTATTACGTTCATCGCTAATTTATGTATACTGAATATAGTTATGAATTACTTTGTTGAGTGTATTTGTGCTTTTTCTCTTTAGATGCATGTGTCAAATTTTCTTTAAACAATATGAAAATTTGAAGTACTTACTTGAAATGATCTATTTTTTAGTCAATCACTGGATAAATGCAGAGGAACTCAAGTAGACATTACATCATACTTAAAATTCACTAAACAGGACGTGCAAAATTTACCAAATAATAGTATTAGCACCGCTATGGGGAGGGGTAAAGAACAATTGTAACCCATTAACTACGTTGACAGCGTAGGATAGAGGTCATGCCTCTCATGTCCCAAAAGTTGGACTTTTATTGATTGTGAATGAAACACTCCTCATGTGCTTCAGAATTTCCTATAATTGTAATTTCCATATATCTCAAAATCTGCACGTGATTTCAAAAATCCAATTTTATATTCTTGATCAGGGGCAAAAATTGAGTGGGAAGTAGGTATAATCCGGATTTTAGAAGACCCATAGCGAAAAATAATTTTTGCTAATTTCTAAATTCTAATGGCTATCTGTGCCTAGGTCACGACGCGCTTGGGGCACGGACTAGTGTAAATCCTACTATGCATCTGGTTTGTGTCGTACCTGGTATGTGGACTAGTGTAAAAGTTTCCTAATTTTTCTTATTTCGACCAAGAGGATTGGGGTCATTTAAACGTGAAGTCTACCATACTGACCCATTTTTCAACTCTATATCTCTCAAAAATCCTCTCTAAACCTCTCCAAGACTTTAACAAATCTCCTATTCAAATTCAAGGATTTCAAGATTAATTTTGTAACTCAGGAACCTATCTCAAGCTTCAAGTTTCCCCCAACTCAATCACAAGAAAAAACCAAGTTTGAGATATGTGGGTTTTCATCCATGGGTCCTTTCACCTACGGAGCCCAACCTTCTATTTTTATGAAAATTGCATGATTTCAAGTTGTATTACTTATTGGTATCTTTTATTATGAAACATGAATATAAATTATGTTGGATTTTATCAAGTATTGATTGATTATGTATTAATATCTATTTCAAGCTTATTCCATGAATTGTTTTTGTCTATTAATACTACGCATAATTTGAGCTACAAAATTATGAACTATTATGAGCTTTTATGATGGATTTCAAAATATCCTAAATGATGGTTTTACTACAACATTGGTGGGTTGATTTGAATTTATTTTACTCATCTTGTTATACTCTTAGTTGCATGATTTTGAACAAGTATCATGAACTCACCATGTGTTTGATGAAACTACAAGACAAGAATTCTCAAGTTGTTGATGAACTACTACATGGTTTACAAGTCAAGTGACTTCATGATGATTAAAGGATTTCAAGTATATATTGAATTCATGAAAAGTATCTATTATTTACAAGTATCAAGTTGTGCCCTATTTCAAGATTTTTACCTCTTGTGAGCCATTCATTTTAAAGGAAGGGTTCATGTATGATTATTATCTACTCTCTTGTTCAAGTTAGGCTCACTGTTGGAGGTCAAACATGTTTAAGAGCTACTAATGTCATGTTTCTTGTTTCTGACAAGTTATTCAGTTTGTGATTATTTCAAGTATCCCATGGGATTAGACTTATCACCATTTGAGGCTTAAGATGGGGACTAGACTCAAAGGGTCCTTATATAAATTCTATAGTCTCTAAACTATGTGCCACCATCGGATTATATACTTACCCTTGCTATAATAGTGGATCCATCTACTGTATATTGTCATGATTTATCATGTTTGGTTTGCCTTGGCAAGTAAACCACACTTCGTCGGGGGGTGTCACGCCTGGTCACTAGCTGGGGGGTATCATGCCCAGCCACCTGTACCAAGGCGGTGTCATGCATAGAATTCTAAGTTATAGTTATTTGGTCTATGTCAATTGAGGTGTCTTCCCATATATGTATTATATATTATGCAAATTAAATGTTTTACGTGGATGTGTTATTACAAGCATTGATCATGTATGTCATATTGATATTTTATAACATTAACTATGACGATTCATTTTGAATATATTGGCATATATCTTTGTTGCACTGCACCCCCCATACTTAGTACATTCAAACATACTAACGAATACTTTATGCCTACATGATATCACCACGTAGGAACAGGATATCCTTTTGATCCTCCTCCTCCACATGGCTAGTTCAGTTCTTGGAGAAAGATTTGGTGAGTCCTCAAATCCGAGGATAATATCTACTTATTTCATGTTATGTCGAGACTCTTTCTTATGTTGAATACTTATTATTATGAGGGTGATCCTGGAGAGTATCTTGGCCCCCGCTCTATTATAAAGTAGAGGTATTGTTAGATACTACATTTGTATATGCTATGAGCTTAACTCTTCTCATGTTTTTACGATTATACAAGACTTCCCTTAGTCCTATTTTTCCTTTTTCTTAGTTGACTCCTCATATTGTTTTCTTTTGCTTCAGCTACCAAGGATGTGTGCATTTTATAATAAAGAGGCTTGTTTAGGTTATCTTTGGACTTCTCATTCGCCATATCACGTCTAGGCCCTAGGCTTGGGTCGTGACAAGCTTGTTATCAGCTTGATTGTTAATAGTCCTCAAAAATCCAATACATTGCACCAATTAGATTCTTATTCAAGCTTACGAAGCGCGCTATAACTATGAATAGGTGGCTATTAGGCATTTTAGAAAATATTTTACTTCTTCATGATCTATGTCATGCGATAGAGCTAAGTCTCCTAAGGCTTATTAGAGATTTCTAACTATTACATTTCAAAATATGTCTCAAGATATTCAGAATGGTAGACCGGGCAATGACCATCTCTCACTTGAGGCAACTTCCCAATGGCAACACATCAAATGTGAAGATTTGCCAATACCCTATGGCTATTGGCCAAGGTTGTAACCGCTCAACTTACCCAAGTGATGGGTGCTACCGAGACCTCAAATGATAATAGGGGGGAAAGAAAGGCTATGAGAGCCTGAATTGAGGGTGATTCATCTTCTACTAGTCTACTAATGCGCAAGTACAAAAAGAAAAGGATCCCTTTTCCCACTTGTGGAGTGTGTTCCAAGAAGCATCAAGAAAGGTGTTTGTGGGAGCCGAAGGTTGTTTCAAGTGTTACAATATTGGGTATAAGATGAGGGATTGTCCTATAGACTCATAGAAGGAATAAGAAGGGTTTAATTTGAAAGTGGCAATGGTGGGGTAAGTTTTCCAAGGTGCCCACAATGTGAGAAGAAACATAATAGAAGGTGCTTGAGGTATTCAAATGGTTGCTATAGGTGTGGCAAGATAATCCACAAGATTATTGAGTGTACATATGCTCAAAGGAAAGGAAAAGATGTTGGTATTCAAGTTCCTCCTACGTGTCACAAGTATGGAATGGACTATCCAAGAGATTGTTTGGTCGGTTCGAGTGTATATTTAGAGTGTGGCACAAAGGATCACAAGTTGTGACATTATCCATGGGCTACAAGGAATTTTTGGGATGACTATCGATGATCTCAACCATATCTCTCTAGGGGTCACGAGACTTAGCATGGTGCTTCACAGGTATGTTAAATATTTTTAATGGTGATGTGTATGCATTGATGGATCCAGGCGCCACTCTTTCTTTTATTACACCTTGAAAAAAAGCTTCATGTGAGTCTCGAATTATTATGTGAATCATATGAAGTGTCTACCCCTGTTGGTGAGTCCATTGTTCTAAAAGAGTTTATAGAGATTGTCCTGTGTTCATATTGCATAAAGTCTTGCATTGTGATTTTGTTGAACTTGATACGGTGGATTTTGATATCATTCTTGGAATGTATTAGCTTTATGCATATTACGCTTCTAATACTTTAGGACATGTAGAGTGAGATTCCAATTCCCTTATAAGCCCGTCCTTGAGTGGGAAAGTTGGGATGTGGTAGTTAAGGGTAGATTCATTTCTTGTCTTAAAGCCTAAAAGTTGATTTCTAAGGGTTGCATTTATCATATTTTGAGGGTTAGGGATGTAGAGTCTAAAGTCCTTCTTAAGTTGGTTCTAGTAGTCATTGAGTTTCTTGATGTCTTCCCAATGAGCTTCTCAGTTTTCCTCCTGAAAGAGGAATAGACTTTCGTATAGACCTCCTTCTCGATACACAACCCATTTCCAGTCCCCCTTACCATATGACCCCGATGAAATTAAAGCATTTAAAGGATCAATTGAGGGATTTATTGTAGAAGAGTTTCAAAAGGCCTAGCAAGTCAGCTTAGGGTGCACTAGTGCTATTTGTAAAAAAAATGGATGGGCCTCTTAGAATATGGATTGATTATCGTAACGCAATAGAGTCACTATAAAGAACAAGTACCCTCTACCAAGGTTTGATGACCTTTTTGATCAACTGCAAGGGGCTAGTCACTTTTCTAAGATTGATCTTTGGTCCGAATACCACTAAATGAGAGTAAGGGAGTATGATATTCCTAAGATGGATTTTCAGACTAGGTATGGGCATTTTGAATTTGTGGTAATGTCATTTTGTTTGACCAATGTGTCAGCTATATTTATGGATCTCATGAATATACTTTTTAAACCGTATCTTGATATGTTTTTGGTGGTCTTTATTGACGATATATTGATTTATTCCTGGAGTGAAGAAAAACATGTGAATCATTTGAGTGTGGTATTGTGAATCATGAGGGATGAGAGGTTGTTTGCTAAATATGAAAATGTGAATTTTGGTTGAAAAAGGTTGCATTATTAGGGAATATTGTGTCAGGTGATGGCATTAAAGTGGACCCTAAGAAGACTGAGGTGATAAGAAATAGACCTAGGCCCTTGACTCCGACGGATATTAGGAGTTTCTTGTGTTTGGCGAAATACTACCAGAGATTTGTTAATAGTTTCTCTTCTATTGCTTCCTCTATGACAAAGTTGATCCAAAAGAAGGCGAAATTTGTTTGGACCAATGAATGTGAAAAGAGTTTTCAAACATTAAAAGACAAGTTCATCTCTTCTCCCATTTTAGCTTTACCAGAATGGTTAGAAGAGTTTGTGGTTTATTATGATGCCTCAAAAATTGGTTTGATTTGTGTTTTGATGCAAAATGGCAAGGTTATAGCATATGCATCTAGGCAACTTAAGGTGTACGAGAGAAATTATCCCAACCATAATCTTGAATTGGCGACCGTAGTATTTGCTTTAAAATTTTGGCATCATTATTTATATGAGGTTCATGTTGATGCCTTTACCAACCACAAGATTCTCCAATATGCGTTCACACAAAAATATCTTAACTTGAGGCAAAGGAGGTGGCAAGAGAATTTCACAGGCTAGCTTGGTTGAGGGTTAAGGTTGAATGAAGTTCAAAATGGTAGTGTAGTGGTTGTTGATGGTTTCAAATCTTCTTTGATTGAAGAAGTCAAGTTAAAACAATACCTTAACCCCTCCTTGCTAGAGTTGAAGGCTATGGTGAAAGATGGTAAAGTGGAGGTTTTCTACCAAGGAGAAGATAGTACCCTTAGGTACCGAGGTAGGTTGTGCATGCCTAATGTTGATGACTTGAGGGAGTTGATTTTGGAAGGAGGCCCATAGTTCATCCTATTCTATTCTATTCACCTCGGCTCCACAAAGATGTATAGAGACTTTAGGGAGGTATCTTGGTTAGTGTAATGAGATGGCTTTGATTGGACCAAATCTTGTTATGGAAGCTTTGAAGAAGGTGAGGTTGATAACAAAGAGACTGAAGATGACTAAAAGTAGGCAAAAGCCCTATTCCAATCTAAAGAGAAGAAACTTTGAGTTTAATATTGATGATTGGGTTTACGTGAAGGTCCCATCCATAAAGGGTGCGTTATGATTTGACAAGAAAGGGAAATTGAGCCCAATGTTTATGGGACCATATAGAATTTTGAGGAGGGTTCGCAAGGGTTGCATATGAATTGGAGTTGCCAATGGATATGAATATGGTTCATCCGGTCTTCTATGTATCTATGTTGAGGAGAGGTATCAGTTACCCAAGTTATTAGTACCCTTAGAGGTTGTGGGCGTTGTGGAAGACAACTTGACCTATGACGAGGTCCCGGTGGAGATATTGGATAGACAAGTAAAAAGTTTGAGGAACAAAGATGTAGCATCCGTCAAGGTACTTTAGATGAATCAACAAGTTGAAAATGTCACTTGGGAAGCCGAGGTGGACATGAAGAAGTGATATCGATACATCTTTCGCTCTATTCAAGCCTAAGATAACAAATTAAGTCCTATCTATGATTTTAATCCTTAAGTTTCAGCCCTCATGTCATTTTGCATGCATTTATGTTTATGGTAACAAGTTTATGGTGATTTTTTACATTCATGCTGAGGCTTTCTGAAAATGATGTTTATGTGCATTTGTTGCATTCATGTCATACTGAAATCATCATAATTACTTCTCTTATGCATGTTTATTTGATATTCGGGGACGAATATTCCCAAGGGGGTGATATTGAAACACCTCTCATGTGCTTTGGAATGCTACATGGTCATAATTTCCATGTATCTCAAAATCCATATGTGATTTAAAAAATTCGACCTCATATTCTTTCTCAGGGGGTAAAATTGAGTGGGAGATGGGTATAACTCAAATTTTAGAAGACCTGTAGTGAAAAATAATTTTCATTATTTTTTAAATTCCAGTTGTAGTCCACACCCAGGCCACGACTCACTTGGGGCGCGGACTAGTATAAATCTGGCTCCACGTCTGGTTCCTGTCGCGTCTAGGGTGCGGACTAGGGTAAAATTTTCCGAATTTTTCTTATTTTATCCAAGGGCATTTGGGTCATAACTCAATGCCCATTTAAATGTGAAATCTACCATACTTAGCCATTTTTCAACTCTATATCCTTCAAAAACCCTCTCTAAACCTCACCAAGACTTCATCAAATATCTCATTCAAATCAAAGGATTTCAAGCTCAATATTGGAACTCAAAAACCCATCTCAAGCTTCAATTTACCCCAACTCAACCTTAAGAAAAATCCAAATTTGAGGTATGCGGATTTTAATCCATGGGTTCTTTCACTCGTAGAGCCCAACATTCTCTTTTTATGAAAATTACATGATGTCAAGTTGTATTACTTATGGATATATTTTATTATAAAATATGAACATAAATTATGTTGGAGTTTTATCAAATATTGATTGATTATGCATGAATATCTATTTCAAGCTTATTCCATGAATTAATTTTGTCTATTAAAACTATGCATGATTTGAGCTATGAAACTATAAAATATTATGAACTTTTATGATGGATTTCAAAATACCCTAAATGAGAGTTTTACTATAATATTGGTGGATTGATTTGAATTGATTTTACTCATGTTTTTATACTATTGAGTTACATGATTTTGAACAAGTATCATGAACCCACCATGTGTTTGATAAAATTACAAGACAACAATTCTCAAGTTGTTGAACTATAACATGGTTTACAAGTCAAGTGACTTCATGATGATTAAGGGCTTTCAAGTATGTATTGAATTCATGAAAAGTATATATGATTTTGCAAATGTCAAGTTGTACCTTTTTTCAAGATTTTTACGTCTTGTGAGCCATTCATATTAAAGCAAGGATTCATGTATGGTTATTATCTACTCTCATGTTCAAGTTAGGCTCTCTATTCGAAGTCAAGCATGTTTAAGAGATACTCATATCATGTTTCATGTTTCTTACAAATTATTGAATTTATGATTATTTCAAGTATTTCGTGGGATTAAACTTAGCACCAATTGAGGCTTAAGATGAGAGCTCGAGTCAAGGGGTCCTTATATAAAGTTTATAGTCTCTAAACTATATGCTACCATCGAATTATATATTGCTATACTAGTGGATCCATATAGTGTATATTATCATGATTTATCATGTTTGGTTTGCCTTGGCAAGTAGACTACACTTTGCCCGGGGGTGTCATGCCCGGTCACTAGCTGGGGGTTGTCATGCCCAGCCACCTGTACCAAGGGGATGTCATGCCTTGGATTACAAGTTATAGCTATTTATGGATGAACCTATCTCTAATGGTGAATTCAGTATGACCCTTTCCATGCTTGCCGAAGTGGTGACTAGTCAGACTAGACAGGCTAATTTTTCTTGGTATCCTACTCCGACTACTAAAGTGAGGGATTTCACCTAGATGAATCCTCCAGAGTTCTTTGGGTCTAAGTTTGATGAGGATGTTCATGAGTTCATTCATGAGCTCTCCAAAGTATTGAATGTTATGGGTGTCACTTCTTAGGAGAGGGTTGAACTGGTTGCCTATCAGTTGAAGGATGTAGCACAAGTGTGGTATACTCAGTGGTCTATGGAAAAGATTTGTTATGATGCTGTTAATTGGGAAGAGTTCAAGCCTATATATCTAGATCTTTTCTTCCTACTTGAGCTTAGGAAATCCAAGATAACCAAGCTTATCAACTTAGTCAGGGTAATATTAGTGTGAGGGATTATGACCTCAAGTTCCCTAAGCTCTCCAAGTATGCTCTGACACTTGTGGCTGATCCTCGTGCAAGAATGCACAAGATCATTTCCACCATCTCTGACTTGCTTATATAAAAATATTGTACGTACATGGGTAATCGGGATATGGACATCTCTAAACTTATGGTTTATTACAAATCGATGGGGAGAAACTCAAGGGGAGGGGAGTGTATGATCCTAAGAGGGCCTATTTTGATAGTGGGTTCTCTGGCTCTCGGGGTGGTAGTTTTGGCCACTTCCAATAAGGCCAAGGTTTAGGTTCTTCGTTTGTTAAGGCTAAGGTGCCTCCTCCTAGGGCACCAGTTGGTGGTGGTCAGGGGTATCCTGTATGTAGCAAGTGTAGGAAGCCCCACATAGGCATTTGTTGGAGAGGCTTGGTTGCTTGTGTTGGGTGTGGTGATAAGAATCACAAGGTTGCGGATTGTCCCAAGAACCCTCAGAGGTCAAGGTCAGGTGGCTCAGTATGG
>JAOTQJ010177819.1:0-23829 GCA_025642045.1 Solanum sejunctum
CTCTCTCTCTCTCTCTCTCTCTCTCTCTCTCCCTCTCTTTATTTTATGCTCTTAAAGGCATACATGATCACTTTCCACAATTATTACACTCTAACATCTCTTTTTTTCTTGCTAATGCTCAACCACTATGCTCTTATAAACTTAATTGTATAAGGCTTAGACTATTATGGAGAACTAATCATCATCTATTCATACTCCCCAATCACTTAGCTTCTTGTGATGACAAGGATTACTTACATTAGCTCTCTCCACATCAACAACTCAAATATAATATTCGGATTCTCATAATAGTCATAACTTAGAGCCTCACCCATCTGTACAAAAACATGGTTACAAATCCTAAATCTCATAAGCCTCTTCTTTTTTCCTAGTGCTTCTCCCTTAATTTACTATCTCCATCTAAGGGGGTACTTATACTCTACTCCTAGCACCATGCTCCTTTCCAGCCAACATCTTAATCATTGAACATGCACTACAACAAGACTCTTAGGTCAAATCTCCAACAAAGACTATCACTATCATCATGCTATCTCCTCTTTAATAGTTCTCCTAAAAAATTCAATCTTAGGGTCTGGCACTAACATGTGCATCCATCACATACCTCTCTAATGTCGACTTACAATTACTAGGTAAAAATTTAGGGAACATAATGCTACTAAAATCTCATAGGGAGTAATCAATCAACACATTCCCTCTTCACAACTCATGTACCACTCACCCATTCACTGTAGCTCCTTATCTAGTTAAGCTTATAACTCTATGAATCTCATGAACTCTCACATACAATCATAAGCCTAATTTTGATCTATCACATAAAAAGCACTCTTTTTCCTTCTTTAAGAGCTACACTTCACCTTTAATAGTATGAATACGATAACACATCAACATACACTTCATGGTAGTTTGGGACACGCTCTAACACATTCTGACACTCTCTCTCTATATACCTCATCTCATCATGTCAATCATAGGATACTTTCTACTTTTTCATCACACCTATGGACATTGACATCCCTTCACTAGTTATCTAATGGATATATACCACTAACTATAAGCCTCAATCAGTTATCACTCTTGCTATCTTGTCAACAGAACATGGGCATAACTCAATACCAACGAACATAACCACGCACGATAAGAAAGAATAAATAAAGAAAAGTTTCCTAAGAGTCTCCATAGCCTCTCAAAGATAAGTACGGACATCTTCATACCGATCCTTGAGCCTCTTCTTAGACTCAGCTTGTATGCACGTGAGACCTATGAACCTAGACTCTGATACCACCTGTCACCACTCAAAAATGAACGTGATGGCACTTATCTTATCCTACCAAGACAAGTCAACCTATAATTTAACTATAACATTAAAAATGCGAAATTATAATAAAAATGAAAGTTCAACTTAATGAAAATCCTCCAAAACCTGGTTATCACGTGAACAAGCTTCTAATGTATTATAGTAGAATCGAAAAGAAATGCAAATATCAAATGACATTATCTCTTAAATAGAACAAAATCATGAATGAGAGACAGAAGTCAGCTGGGATGACAAATAACTACCTCTCGCAATCTCCACGAGAAGCCTTGGACAGGGGAGAGTAGAGAGTATCACAACGATTCAGGCTCGTAAGCTATAAAATTATTATAGCAAGGAAGTGAGTACCAAACACACGGTACTCCGCAAGTGAACTAAATCCAAGGTTAAGTAATACAGAATATCGGCACCCCTAGCACTCCAACCAAAACCCCCACAACCACGACCTATATAGAATACTTAGCAAGGGATAATCCATAACACTTAACAGGTAGCAACAGCAAGAATAAGTACACAACCAATCAACAATATCAATAACACATATGAGGACTCAGGCCTCCATAATATATTTCTTTTGGGAGATAGGTTCTTTGACATTGAGTATATCAAGTTGTTTTGATATACTTTCCTATATTATTATCATACCAAAACGTGGTACCCGATGCAATATTTGTGTCAGAACTTGACACCCGATCCAATATATGTGTCGGAACATGACACCTGATCCAATATTTGTATCGAAACGTGACACCCGATCCAATATTTATAATTTATTATTTATTATCATTACTTCTCACTTCATTATCAATGTTTCATCAAGCCTTCTTTATTCAAGGCATCACTTTGAGAGTTCAAGTCCAAGATTATAAATGGATTCCATGGTCTTGAGGTTGTAGACCAATCACAACAATATATCAGTCAACCAAATCACAACAATTAAGTATCACTTCTATATCAATAACAAATAATCATTATTTCACATATGATAGACCTCCATCATTAATTCACAAGTCAACTATCAGCATAGGATAACTATCTAATTCAAACTATTTCAATCAAGGCCTACATAAATCATTCTTAAAACACCTCACATAAGAAGCATAAGATTCTATATACTTAACAAAGGTTAAGAAATTCACTTGCCTTATATAAAGTCTTGAATCACATCAATTTTTAAGCTTTTTACTTTCTATGACACTCCAATTCACTAAAATCTATTCAAATATAGCATTATAATTATATAAATCTAACGACACTAAAATCAATTAATTCGGATGAAAAGGGTAAAACAATCCAAAAGTTTTGTAGCTGGAAAAACATCACCGGAATCTCAAAATTTTTATATTAAAATGTTCCCCAAGTGATAAGGAATTCAACGGTGAAAACCAATTCAAAAATGGAGCTAACATGAGTAAGAAATCGTATGTTAAAGTTTTCGAAATACATTAAAAATGCAATAGCAAGATCTGCAGATTTTACCTCAAATGAGACAACATAATCAAATTTTGTAGTTCGTAATGTGTTCTCCGAAGAAAAATATATAATTTAGCCTTTTGAATCGCTCAAATCTGATCAAAATTGAGAGAGAAATCGTTGGTTAAAGTTTGGGAGAAGTTTGCGATCTTCTCTCCTCTTTCTTGGAGAAAATCCTCAATCTTCACAGTTCTTTTAAAGTGAAAGAACTTGAAAGGACATTGATTGAAAGAATTATCTTTGATTCTTGAATTCTTGACTTAGACTCTTTAGAGTTCTTAACGAAGAATAATAATTCTTGAAGAAGAAGAGTCAAGAAATCCTCTCTTGGGATTCGTGAATTTGTTTTCTTGAAATCCTAGGTTATGATTTAAGATCCTATTAAAGTTTCATGAATAGATGAAAAAATTAGGGTTGGGCAGATTGAAATTCATTAAGAATAGCCTACCTTGAAGAGGAATTTTGAAAGCTAATCCTAACTTGATGCTTTTCTTGATAATTCTTGAGGGTTCATGTTTAGGAGAGAAGGGAGAGGTTTTTGATCATGAAAAACTAATGTTTTAGGGTTTTTAGGACCTTAAGTTGATTCCAAAGTTTTTAGGATAAAATTACCCTCACATTATAAAGAAAAAATGTCATTAACTCATCTAGTGAGGGTCCGCGACACGCTCTGGGCGAGGACTTTTGGACAGCTCTGCACCTTTCTACTAAAATGGTCATAACTTTCTACTCCGAACTCCAATTAATGCAAATTTAGATGCGTTGGAAAGCTAATTTAAATATATTCGATTTGATATATAATGGTTCAGCAAATCATTATACTTTAGGAGGTATGTTTCATTTGAATTTGACCCTTCTATCGACTCATACGAAAACTTAGTTGCTAGAAATTCTTTGAACTTAGCTTGATGTAAAAGATTCCTTATGACTCTAAATCACACCTAATATACTTTAATTACTTAAAAATTAATACTAGCATGTATATACAACTTACAAGTCATTAGTTCACCTAACTTTTATAAAATCATACTGTAACACCCCACACTTTACAATACTAGTACAATTCAAATGCATGGTTTGGTCGAATTGACGCTAATTTTCTAAAAAGTGCTTGAATCTCGCGTTAGTGGGCTACATGTGCATCTAATGCTTAAGAGGGTCAAGTGAATATGCATTTTGTGTTAAATTGAAAAGATTACGGCCATAAAATGAAGTAAGAGAATTGAGGTGCTTTTAGGACTTAGAAGCTGGCAGGTGAGTCACCTACATGCTTAGCTTAAATCGCTAACTAAACAGAGATGAGGATCGACATCGAAATTATCCAAGTTTGATTATGAATAAAGTCTGTATAAGGGTGTAACTTTGGCCCATGTTTTAGTATCATAAATGGGCTACATTTTTAGCCCAAGAAGTATAATAAAAAGGGACCAAAGACCTCACAATACACTTAGCAAATTGGGCCCAAAACTAAGTAAGTGAAAGTTGGAAACTCAGCACCGCAAGTCCATAAAGTTGGTACTCCAAAAAGGCCAAAGTTTAAGGGCCAAGATGGTGGATAAGTAACTTGATAATGTGTGGTGTATGATGGTCAAAATGTCAAGAGAATTTCAGCATAATATCTCTTTATAAAGGGCTCCAAAGCAGCTCCCAAAGGTCATTTCTCAACTTGACCTCACAAAAATCAAATTTTCTCTCTACACTTCCTCTCATCTTTTCTCAAATTTGTGAAGCCACCAAATGACTCTTTTAGGGTTCTTAAGGAGACTATAAACCTTTAAGACAAAGGTAATTAATTATGGTTGTATATTTAGTATAGTTTCATCATGAAAAATAAGAAAGAGATGCTAGTTACACTTGCTGAAATCGGTTGGACAGATTCTGTGCAGAAAGTTGTTGCACCTTTTCCTTTCATTTTGGTGATTTATCTATGGTTTGTGAGTTGTATTATGAAGAGAAATTGATATTATTAACATGTTTTAAGTTATAAACATCATCCTAAGGTTGCTGCCCTGATTTTGGTTTCACTTACCAAGCATGTTTTGTTGCGTCATCCTACGTGGAAGGTTGATTGGAACTTGTGGGCTGTTGTATGTAAGGCTAAAAGCTCACGTCCTTCAGGACTTCTTAAGTGATGTTATGAGACTGTTATAGGCCTATTTATATGTATAAATGTTGCTGTAACAGTTTGGTTAAATTTAGAATAAGTTTAGAGTTGTCGACACCAAAATGTAGCGAAGGAAGGTAACGTTATGCTGTCCAGTTTTAGATTGTGTGGAATTGTGAAGTGTTGTGCTTTGTGGGCTGTTGTAAGACTTTTATGGTATTAAAATAGGCTGTACATGATGTGCACATACTAATGTGTATTAAAAAATACGATTAAGGGTGGGAAGTTTAAAGGAATATTCTCGGGTTTATAAACACCTGCTTACTGCCCATGTATTATTTTCTTATGTGATTGGGATGCCAAGGTGTGTCTATTGGATATTAATGCTAGTTTTATCCCCTATTATGTTGTAGATAAGTATTTGGAGGAAGGGAAGGTTATCTTGAGATAGTAATGAGGTGAGGTATGTAAGGCTATTTGATTTCTTATTGCTTGGCATGAAACATAGATCCCTCTTTGGCACATGAAGACACTTACCAACTTTGACACAACTATTAACTATGTCTACACTCTTGTACATGTCTATATGCTCCCATACATAGTCACCTTCATATCTCAACACATATATGAATACCAAGATACATGGGTTCTTGTTTCCGAATAAAGTTCACGAGTTATTCCATTTCATATGCATTTGATTATTTATCCAATGTACTCTTTTATTTGTCATATTGTCTGGTATAATTATCTACATATTTGGTGATACATATACAGTCCTACAACTCCGACCTGTGCTTCTGTACCTGTGCTAGTACTTCCAGAAGGCACTGAGGGGTATGCAGTGTATTGTGATGTTTTAAGAGTTGTCTTGGGGTGTGTACTGACACAACATGGTTAGGTAATTGCTTATGCATCCAGACAGCTACGACCACATGAGAAAAACTATCTAACACATGATCTTGAGCTAGCAACAGTTGTGTTTTCTTTGAAAATATGGTGCCACTATTTGTATGGGGTTCATGTTGACATATATACTGATCATAAAAGCCTGCAGTACATCTTTAAGTAGAAAGATCTAAACTTAAGATAGTAGATATGGCTACAGATAATAAAGGATTTCGATGTTGATATACTATACCATCCAAGGAAGGCAAATGTAGTCCTGATGCTCTGAGTAGTAAGGAAATCATGAATACTAGTAATCAAGCTATGGTAAGACAAGGATTGACTAAGAATCTACGTCAGCTAGCCAATTTGGGGGTTCACCTTCTTGAAATTCAAAAGGAAGGGGTTACTATGCATAATGCTGCAGTGTCTTCATTGGTAATAGAGATGAGAGAAAAATAGTTCAAGGATCTTGTTCTACGACAGCTTAAGGAAAAGGTGAGTCAGGGTACCATAAAAGGCTTTGACCTTGCACAAAATAGTGTATTATACTATCAGAATAGATTATGTGTGACTGATATTAATGGCTTAAGAAGGAGGATAATGGAAGAAGCCTATCATTCTCGATACTCCATACATCCAAGATCAACAAAGATGTATCATGACCTAAAGGGAATATTTTGTTTGGTAGGCATGAAGAAGGACCTTGCAGAATTTGTGGCTCAATGTCCAAATTGGCAACAGGTGAAAGTAGAACACCAAAAGCTAGGAGGTTATATATCAGTGTATAGAGCTTCAAACATGGAAGTGGTATATGATTAATATGGATTTTGTTACAGGTTTGCCTCGCTCATCTCAGAAGTTTGACTCCTTATGGGTAATAGTTGACAGACTCACAAAGTCAACACACTTCTTGCTAGTTAGGAGTGACTATACAACTGAAGAGTATGCTAAGCTATACCTCAAAGAGATAGTCAGGCTACATGGAGTCCCAGTCTCCATTATATCTGATGAGACTTTGGGGTGAGACAATGGGTGCTAGTCCGCCCTAATGGGACTTTGGGGCGTGACACAGACATTAGAACTACGGCCTCATATCGGCTCCAATTCTATTCTCATACTAAGAAATTGACTTTAACATCTATGCTCAATTAAGAATCCTCAATTAAAATCCTATATCATATGAAGGATGATTCAGTCTTAGCTTAAAAAAAATTTGGGGTGTTACAGTGATTGAGGCATGTCACCCCCTCAACAAGGTGATTGAGGCATGTCACCCCCTCAACAAGGTGATTGAGGTATGTCACCCCCTCAACGAGGTGATTAGGCATGCCACTCCTAACAAGGTGCGATCAACTTGCAACACAATAAATATTTTTCATGAATTCAACCCATATATACATTTCCTTAATCATCATAAAGTCACTGGACTTGTAAACCATGCAATAGATCATCGATAACTCAAGAATCCTTATCAAGACAATTTATCAAACACTTGGAGGGTGTGTAAAGCTAGTTCAAAATCATGCAATTCAATAATGAAATAATATGAGAAAGCTCAATGTAAATCAACCCACCAAGACATAGTAAAACCATCATGAAAGATACCTTAAAATCCATAACCAAATCTCATAATAGACAATAGATTCATAGTTCAAAAACATGCATAATCAATCAATATTTCATAAAACCCCAACATAACTTATACTCATAACCTATAATAAGTAAAATCCATAACTAATACAACTGAAAAACATGCAATTTACATAAAAATAAAGGTTGAGCACCATGGATGAAAGTGATGAGATATAATATTAACCATGCAATTATATTATGGTATTTGAATACTTAGTAAAGACTATTTGTGTTGTTATAATAAAGTCTTGATTTAAATAAATCATTTTGTACATATGTATGCCCTTTATTTATGTTGTAGATAATTTTTTGTATGAAGTATTTTAACTCATACAA
Organism: Solanum sejunctum; assembly: GCA_025642045.1. Classification (NCBI taxonomy): domain Eukaryota; kingdom Viridiplantae; phylum Streptophyta; class Magnoliopsida; order Solanales; family Solanaceae; genus Solanum; species Solanum sejunctum. Next base: position 7,746 of record JAOTQJ010177819.1, read on the forward strand.
ACGAAGATTAAAATTATCGATTCATATAAGTTATAAATTATTGTTCATGATCAAAGATGAAGTAGGACGAATATCTTGATTGATCGTAGCACAAGATTAAATATAATTTGATCTTGATTATGGGAGTAGTTAAACTCCAACTTCTTGTACCAGTACATTTTGTATGTATTGAATAGACCAATTGGAGAAATTTATTTATGTTCTGAATCTTTATAAATAAATTCTCAAGTTCATTGCATGTACATATACTCTTAATCTGGATATAATTATTTTGATCTGTGTGATTTGACTTATTATTTTAATCTATTAAAAGGTGAGACTTTTTCAATGAATCGATAAAATCCTAGTAGTTTGGATAATGACAAATTGCATTAGTGAAATAGTAGTTAGTTGATAGAACCATGTTTCGGTCTCGAGTTGAAGACAACCCTTTACAACTACTTATAAGTTTTCACGTGAAAACCCTGTAGGTGGATTTTAATATCCTCATGTGAAATAAGTTAACTAAAGTTATAAAGGATTGACTTAGTCAATAAGTTTAATTAAATTATTTTCAAAAAAATTTGATTGACTGATTGGTGTTGGTAATTCTAATACAGGGAGTTAAAATAAGATGTAATGATGGATTTTAAAGTTAAGTTGAGGAGTTCAGTTACAAACTTTTACTGGAATGATTTGTAATTTATTATGATATGATATTTATTTCAATTACGAAGTATTATCATAATAGGGAGCCTCTATTGATAAGTCCACAATCCCTATAGCATCTGGTCCATTGGTCAACTCAGGAGAATATAAAGAATATTCTGGAAGGAGTTTAAAAATAACCTTCCATACATTTTTCTATTTTTATGGTAAATATAATATTTATTTTAAAAAAAAATGAAATATTGTACATTCAATAAGTCAAAAAACATTTTGGCTTTTTTTGGAGGTTATGAGTATTGATGTTAGCCAAGTTAATGGTCATAATTTGGCCATAATAGGCCAGAACCATTTTGGTTCCTTAGTCTTCCATCTTCTTCTTCTCTATATCTAATAGAATAAATAGGGGAAGAAAAGTGGAGAAAAAAAAAGTCTTCTAAAAAAGAGGAAAACTTATCCACACAAGTTGTTAGTTGAGTCAGTGAACCAGTGAGCTATAGAAGTTCATAGTCCTGGATCATTTCACAGAAATCGAGTTGTCGAGAAGCTTCGAGAGGTAAGTTTTCTTGACTTCTTTATACATTAACAGAACATTATGTACGTCTAGATCCTATAAATTGTGCTTCCATTGTGTGAATATTTATTTCTCTCTTATATACAGAGAAGGAGCATCGATTCTCCTGTTAGGAGGTGCGAGAGCTTGGTGGTGGGAACTACTCGGAGGGGTAGAGGTAGACCGAAGAAGTACTGGGGGGAGGTGATCAGACAGGATACGATGGAACTCAACCTCACTGAGGACATGACCTTAGATAGAAAAGAGTGGAGGACACGGATTAGAGTAGCGGGCTAAGTTCCTCTCCCTCTTCTTCTTCTTCTTCTTCTTTCTCCATTTTATTCTTTTTTCTTTTTTCTCTGTTGCCTCCTTATTATTGCTAGTAGTATTTGTACTTTCTTTACTAGTAATATTCCTTTCTCTACATTGCCTGCCTGATATGTGTTAGTTTATCATAGTTACATACTATCACGTGTTATTCCTCGCTAATTGCTCCCGTTGTCCCTTTCCCTTTACTTACATTTCTTTTGTCATATCTAGTTATTTTTGATTCTGGCTTTTGATCTGAGGGTTTTAGGAAATAGCCTCTCTAACACTATGTGGTTGTGGTAAGGTCTGCATACAATCTACCTCCCCAGACCCTACTTGTGGGATTTCACTGGGTATGTTGTTGTTGTTGTTGTTGTAGAATGAACCTAATGGTTGAAACCCACATACCTCAAACTTGGATTTTCTTGATGTAGTCTTGAAGGAGATTTGAAGCTTGAATGGAGTTCTTGAGAACCAAAATTAAGCTTGAGACACTTGAATTTGGATAAAATATTGGTTAAGTGTTAGAGAAGGTTTTGAGAAGGCCTTGAGTGATATAGATTTGAAAAATGGCTAAGTATAGGCAGTTTTACACATAACTAGGCATGGGGCTATGACTCCAATGCACTTGGACCGAAATGAAGAAAACTGGAAAAAAAAACATACATCAGCGCTCCTAGCACGTCATGGCCAGGGCGTGGACCCTCTTTGGAAATCACAAATTTGCTAAAATTATTTTTTACTACGGGTCCTCTAAAATTGGGATTATACCCATTCTCCACTCAATTTTGTCCCCTGATCAAGAATATGAAGTTAAATTTTTGATATCACGCACAAATTTTGAGATATATAGAAATTACGATTATGGGCATTTCTGAGGCACATTTTCGGGGCGTTTTTGGGGCGTTTCAAATCCTTAGAAACGTTAATTGAACATTTTTTTCCTTCATTAAAAATCTCTTCTTTAGATAAAATAATTTTTTTATTATTTTTTTAAAATTATTATTTAATTATATTTATAATATTAACATTAAAAATATATGAAAAGAAGAGATAAAATAAGGACTTCTAGCCATGGAAAGACTCCTAAATCTTCCTTATTTGATACACTTATTCTTCTTCCCTATTTGAATCAAAAAAATACCCTAGAGTTGTTGAGAAAAATTATAATTTACTGTGAATTTTAATGAGTGATAGAATCTTTATAAATAGGGCATTTATAAATAAATAATTTATCAAAATTAGTGAATTATTTGTCTTTATATAAGTTCATAATTAGATTTTATTTTTCTCTGTAATGTTCATTATCATATGAGGTACACTTTCATCACGCATAGAGCATGTACAACAAGACTAGTACTTGTAAAAATATTACCTAGCATCAACAGCAGAAGAAAAGAGTATAACTTTCAACACCACCACCAAGTGAAAGCATAACTTTAATGCCTCTACTTTGACATACTGTAATGTCATTGCTCAACCTAGTGCATCCACCATCACTAAGATTACAATGACCAGCTAAGTTCAACACCGGTGTTTGCCCATTCCCAAAAGTTACGAGAAATGCAATGTTAGCAATGGCATAGTTATTTGTTGCACAAGTACTAGCCAACGTACCTTCATTTCCATTTTGGCCACAAAAAATTACGATCCCCCCTGCTTCTAGTTTCAGTGCCAGAAGAAGTAGCACTAATGATGAGAAAAGTAAACCATATTTGACTCCCATAACTTTAAAAATCTAAAACAATTGGATAGGTTATATTAAAGTTGAGTTACATGTCTAGTATTTATTTTATAGTTGGAGGTGGTGTCTGAAATTGAAAATAATGGTCCCTAATCTTTTGTAATATGTCTAAAATAGTCCCTGAAGTATTATGTTTGTCAAAATTGAGCACTTTGGATCTTCGTCAAATATTTACCATACTCTAATTGTTAAATTTAATAAAAATGATAAGAATAAAAATTTAGAAATTTAGAATTTGTAGTTTTTAGACAAAAGACATAAAGTCACCATTAAAGTTGTTTCTAGTTTTCAAAAAGACACCTAAACTTTGTGGGAGTCCTATTACCTCACAAAAATATTTAATACCGTTTGTTCCTTTAAGATCAAAGAAAATTAAGAGACAAAGACAGAAATGAAAATGAAAAGAACAACTTCAATGGTAACTTTATCAGGTAATAGGACGCCCACAAAGTTCAAGTGCCTTTTTGAAAATTGAGACAATTTGAACAATGACTTTATTTGTTTTCTCTAGTTTTTAATCTATTTTAAGAGTTTAGTGTAAGTTTTGATGTGCAATTATGTTGCACAAATATATTTTTTATCTATATTTCGTGTTTACTACAATTTTTATGTTATAGATTGTAAAAATTTTCAATGTTCCTCAATTTAAATTAAAAAACCAAAGTTAGGTAAATAATCGAAACTCACTTTGACTAATTTATAGGACCAAAATTATGTTAAAGACTATTTTGAATCTATTATAAGAAAATAAATAAATAATAAGGAATCATTTTGTTATTGTCTACTGCAACTTGCAATTTCATGGAAATTTACATGGTGCGGTTTTACTGTTTTAAGTCTTGTGTAATGACTTATGAACATCCCTTGTGGACTATTTTTTTCATCTCAATTTATGTGATATTATTTCATTCATAAATTTTTTAAAAAAAAATTAAAATTTAAAATAAATAAAAAATATTTGTAAAATTATAAAAAAAATCAAAAATAAATATAATTTTTTAAGAGTAATTAAAAAGAAAAAAATCATATCAATTGAGAGAAAGAAAGTAGTTGACTTGACGTCAATTTTATGTTAACCATCCAATGAACAAAAAATCATGTGTCTTCACTGTATAAAAACTATTAGTGGCATCCATTATATTTTTGGCCTACTAATTTAATTGAAAAACCTTCCAATTTCTTAGAATTTTCACTAAGTCTCCTTTTGGAGTACGGTATTTAACGTTTGCCAAAAAGCTATGTTTACTAGCTAGTTATGTCACATATTCTACTTTTATAACAACATATGGAGTGAAATCCCACAAATGAGATCTAGTGAGAGTAAAATGTACGCAAACATTACCATAATCTCATGGAGATAGAGATGCTATTTCCGAAAGACTCTCATTTTATAAAAATTACTTAAATCAAGATAAATCTTAAATTGAAAGTATGAAATGATCTTATATATCAATTTCCATTCCATTTTCATTGAATGACCTAGTCCGCCATAAGTGTTTCACCATTTGATCATTCTTTCCTCGCTATGATGCTTTCCTATGGAAGCCTACCAATCTTCACTTATGGGACACAATAAACAAGCTAGCAAAGTCAAAATCATATGGGATTAAAATTATATGAACAGATTTAAATTATGGTGTAACAACCCCAAAAATGCTCGAAAATGTGCCTTGAAAGTGCCCGAATTGTAATTACTATATATCTCAAAATTCGTGCTTTATTTCAAAAATTTGACTTCATGTTGTTGTTCAGGGGTCAAATTTATGGGCAAAAGGTCTAACCTTGATTTCAAAGCGCCCAAGTGTTATTTCCATCCACTTTTTTTTTAACTCGGTCCAAGACTTTTAAGTCAGTCTTGGATCTAAGTGTTCCAATACCTGAAAATACATATACTTAGCCATATTTTGCCTTCATATCATACAAGATATTCTCCAATACTCACTCAAATACTTTGTTTTATATTTCTCTCAAAATTCAAGTGCCAAACCCTCATCCGGATCTTAAGGTTCTCCTTCAAGCTTCAAGTCTCCATCTCTAATCTTCATCAAGTTCATCTCCAAAGCTAAGGTATGTAGGTTTCTTTAATGGGTTATTTTCACTCATGATGCTCAAGCTTCCTTTTCTTAAAATTGCATCATTTAAAGTCGATTTGCTTATGACTCTTATTTATTATGAAAATCACTGCACGCTATGCTGGGATTTATGAAATTGTGACTGTTTTACTATGTTTTCGGTTATGAATCTAAGATCTATTGGGATTTGATGAAGGTTTTTGATGTATATTGCTTGAGGTTGTTACTTTCACATTGAATTTTCTAGCATAATTTTACTCTTGAGTTGCATGATTTTACACTAGCACTACAGACCCTCTAAGTGTTTGATAAAATGTTCGGATATGGTTTCTTGAGGAATTGAAGGTCCAATGCTTGTCTTATGAGTTGAAAGACTAAATGATAATGAAATGATGATGAAAGTGATGTATGTATTGATGACTCTATGATGATGATAGGAATGTTTATATGAGTTGCTTTCATTAAGGAGTACCTACGGTGTTGCATTTAGATTGTTGGGTTTTCATGTTTGTTGTGTTCTTTAGAAAATGGAAAAGGTCTTACCTTGTTGTTTGATTGTAATGTTGTGATGAGCTAGTTCTATGATCCCTACTGAAAAGGCCATGCCATGCGGTAGAAAGACTAATAGTTCCTACTGAAAAGATCATATCATAAGGTATGGACACCCCTAACGAAAAGGTCATGCCGTAAGGTAGAATAACTAATAGTTCCAACTAAAAAGATCATATTACCAAAAAGTCCATGTCTTAAGATTGAATAACTAATGCTTTCCACCAAAAAGATCATATCGTAAGGTGTGCACATTCTATCGAAAAAGTCATATCATAATATAGAATGAATCATGGCTCCTACCCAAAAGATTTTATCATAAAGTAGGGGACATCTATCGAAAAAGTCATGTCATAATATAGAATGAATCATGGCTCCTACCCAAAAGATTTTATCCTAAAGTAGGGGATCTCTTATACTACCTACTAAAAAGACTATGTCGTACGGTAGGGGTATTGGTAACACTCTCCAAAAAGGTTATACCATAAGGTGAGTGGGGGCCATTTGGTCCATTTCATCAAGATTGGTAAGAAAGGTTTGAGTATGTATTCCATATTACATTCCTTAATCATGATTTACAAGCATGTTTTACCTTAAGTATTGTTTATGCATGCCATGTTGCTAAAGTACTACCTTTTTCTATGGTTATGCATTTTAATTGTTGCCTATCTCATGTTGCATCGCGTCCTACTTACTTAGTACATTCTAATGTACTAGTGCATACTTTATGCCTATATGATATCACCATATAGAAACTGGAGCCCCGTTGGAACATCTCCACCCACGTGGCTAGCACGATTCACTCAAGCTTGTCTGTTAGTCCTCCATTTCGAGGACGCTACTTATGATCTCTTTCTATGTATTAAATTATCTTTCCTTTATTTATACTTTGACTATGAGGGTAAGCCCCTTTGCTTGTCTTGGCCCCCGCTAAGTATCTATGTTTAGAGGTGTTATTAGACATATTTTGTATCTATGCTATGAGCCTTGACTCTCTTGTTCTTGATGTCTATGATATAGAAGTTTAGCCTTAGCCCCACTTCCCCTTGATTATGCTTACCTCTTATTGTTATTTTTATTGCTTTCGCGACCAAGGATGTGTAATGATATACTAGAGGCTTGTTTGGGGTTCCTTCGGGTTCCTCATTCACCTGTCACGTCTAGGTCCTAGGATTAGGTCATGACAAATATAGTGTCAGAGCACTAGGTTGCTAGATCATCAGATTCCAGTGCACCATCTTGATTAGAATCCTATTCATGGTTGTGTTATGCATAACAACTATGAGTAGGAGGCTATGAGATGTTTTAGGAGATTTTTTACTTCTTCATGTTCTAAGTCATGCTATAGACTTGAAGTAAGTTTTTTCCCCTAACAATTATTCTTTGTCATGATAGTTGATCATGTCTAACGCAAGAGGAGGAAGGGCCTGCGCTCCCGAGGGACAACCAACTAATGGAGAGCTTCGGGACACTCTTACTTTGCTTACACAAGTTGTCTTTTCCCAACCAAGCCACTCAAGGGGCCTAAGCCCGTCATTCTCCTACACCAGCTTCTTGGGTGAGAGAGTACATGAGGTGAGCCCACCAAAGTTTGATGGGTCAAGGTGGATGAAGACCTACAAGAGTTTATTGATGAGGCTTATAAGGTATTGGCTATCATGGGTGTTAGAGCGGAAAATAAGGCAGAGTTGGCGCCCTACCAACTCAAATGGGTAGAACAAACATATTACAATCAATGGAGGGAGAAGAAGGGAGTCAACAATGTGGTTCTATTGGAAGAGTTCAAGGTAGCTTTTCTTAATTGGTTCCTTTCTCTTAAGCTTAGGGAAGCCAAATTGGTCTAATCCATGAATTTGAGCCAAGGGTCAATGAGTGTTAGGGATTATGTCCTCAAGTTTAGCTAACTCTCTAAGTATTCTCCTCACTTGGTTGCCGACCCAAGGGCTAGGATGAACAAGTTCGTGATGGGTGTCTCTGACTTGGTGAATGAAGAATTATGGTCCGCTATGTTGATTAGAGATATGGATTTGTCTCGCTTGATTACTTATGCCAAGCAAATGGAGGGGGAAAAATTAAGGAAAAGATTATGTGATGAGGCCAAGAATTCTCGATTACATGGTGGCTCCCAAGTTCTAGGATCTGACGATGCTCCAAGAAAGAGGGTTGTTAAGAATGGAGCACCAAACCCAAGGCCCCAAGGAGATAATAGGGTGACTCTTCCTAAATGGCCAAAGTGTGGAAGGAAATACGGTGGTGCATGTTGGAGGAACATGGGTACATGCTTTGGATGTGGGAAAATAGGCCCCAAAATTTTGGATTGCCCATATGCTCAAAATAAGGGTAAAGATGGTCATGTTAATCAACGAGATGCTCCAACATGTAATCATTTCGATGCTCTTCAAAGGAGGGAAGATGTAGATGAGGCACCCAATGTTGCTACCAATATGTTAAAGTTTCCGTAACTTAGAGGCATGTGCATTATTAGGTCCGGGTGCCACTATTCCCTTCATTACTCTTTTGTTGTTTGTGGCCTTCTTGTGTGTGTCCCAAGTTGCTATGTGAATCTCTTGGTGATTCCCGCTTTTTTGAGTCTACTATTGCTAGAAGGTTGGTAAGTATTATTTTGTGGTCTTGTGGTATCTAGGTCTTGCCTTGTGATTTTGTTGTATTGGATATAGTGAGTTTGAGATCAGACTTAGAGTGGATTGGTTGTATGAATTTTGTGTCTCCATTTATGGTAGGGCCCATAGAGTTAGATTCCAATTCTCTAATCACACGTTTTTGAGTGGTAGTAGAGGGGTAAGTCCATCTCTTGTTTTAGGGTACAATTGATTTCCAAGGGATTATAATTATCATCTTGTAAGAATTAGGGGTATTGAGCCTAAGTTATCTCTATTTGGTTGTTTTCGGTGACCAATGAGCTATTGAATGTCCTTTTCGGTATATTGTATTTGGGGTGGTGTCGTTTGGTTGACTTATGCACCAGTCATGTCTATAGGTCTCATGAATAGGGTCTTTAATCCCTACCTTATTATGATTGTGGTGGTTCTTGGTGATGATGTGTTGATTGCTTCCAAAAGTGGGGAGAGCTTGTGAGTCGTGTAAGGGTGATGTTGTGAATAAGGAGGAGGTGAGGTTTCTTGATAATTATGGAAAGTGGAGACCTTTGGGTGGAAAGAAGGTGGTTGGAGGAGTTAACCAGTTGACTAGGTTGGGTGAGGTTAAGAGTGGTGGTGTAAGGGCTTTGATGGTTCCGAATCATCTGTGGTTGAAGGGGTCTAGTCAAATAACAATTTGATTTTCGTCTCGATAGAGTTGGACGTCTTGGTGAAGGATGGTTGAGTGGAGGTTGTCTCCCAATTGGGAGATGGTGACATTTGGTACTAAGTGGCTTTTGTGTGTGTTAAAGTTGATAGAAAATCCTTTCATTGTTCCTTGTTGCTAGTGAGATTTGGCTATGTGGGTCTATTGGTGTTAGAAAGGCTTATAAGGGTTGCTTCATGTTCTTATTAAATAAATTCTTGTCTTATGATCTTGGTGGAATTTGGTTTGATAGATTAGAGGTCTTGAGGTGGTTTATGGTACCAATTTGGTTATGTGTGATAAACGTTGACAAATGAGTTTAGGGTTGTGAGTCCTTATAGATTATGGAGGGATGTTGGTAAAGTTGCATAAGGGTGGATTGACCTAGAGATATAGTTGCAGTTTGTCTGGTTCTTCATGCTTTTAGATTGAGGGGTGTGTTGATGATTCTACTGTCAAAAAACTCTTTGAGGTTGTGGGTGTTGTGGAGGATAAGTTGACTTAGGAGAAGGTCTCGGTGGAGTTATTGGATAGAAGGGTGGAAAAGTTGATTGATAAGGATATGGTGTTCGTTAAGGCTCTTGGGAAGGTTCGTCTAGTCGAAAGAGTCTCTCTGGGAGCGGGCATGGAGAAACAATATTTGTATCTCTTTCATTTCTGTTCAAGTTTATGATGACATGTCAAGTCCTTTAATCATTCCAAGCATTATGTTTCAGCCCCTATGTCATTTGTATGCGTCCATGTCTATGTTAATAAGTTCATGACGATTTTTGACACTTATGTTGATATTTTGAAAATGGTGTTTTAAATGTATTGTTGCATTCTTGTTGGGGTTGGGTTGTTCATGATTACTCTTCTCATATACGTTTCTTTGACATTCGAGGACGAATGTTCCCAAGGGGCAGATATTTTAACGACTCCAAAATGTGTTAAAAAATATGCCTCAAAAGTGCCCAGAATTGTAATTTTCATATATCTCAAAATCTGTGAGTTATATCAAAAATCTGACTTTATATTCATATTCAGGGGATCAAATTTAGGGGGTAAAGATTCTAACTCTGATTTTTAGAGAAAATGATTCACAATTTCGATTTTCCAAGTTGACAAAAATAGTAAGGTTTGTGCGTCTGGGGCGCATCTTATTTTCGTCTAATTTGTTTTAACTCGGTCCAAGGCTTTTAAGTATTAGGCCTAAGTGTTCCCAGAATAGAAAACATCTATACTTAGCCATCCTTTGCCTTCATATCATACAAAATATTCCCCAATCCCACTCAAACACTTTGTCATATATTTCTCTCGAAATTCAAGTGCCAAACCCTCATCCGGATCTTAAGGTTCTCCTTCAAGCTTCAAGTCTCTATCTCGAATCTTCATCAAGTTCATCTCCAAATCTAAGGTATCTCGATTTCTTTCATGGGTTTCTTTCACCCATGATTCCCAAACTTGCTTTTCTTAAAAATTGATGATTTAAAGTTGATTTACTCATGACTCTTATTTATTATGAAATCACTGCACACTATGTTGGGGTTTATGAAATTATAACTATTTTACTATGTTTTGGACTATGAATATAAGATCTATTATGGGATTTGATGAAGGATTTTGATGTATATTACTTGAGGGTATTACCAAATATCTATTATTTTTACATTGAATTTTCTAGAATGATTTCACTCTTGAATTGCATGGTTTTACACTAGCACTACACACTCTCTAAGTATTTGATAAAATGTCTGGTTATGGTTTCTTGAGAAATTGAAGGTCCAATGTATGTATTATGAGTTGAATGACTAAACAATGATAAAATGATGATGGAATGATGATTAAAGTGATGTATGTAAGTGATGACTATATGATGATGATAGGAATGTTTATATGAGTTGCTTTCATGAAGGAGTACCTATGGTGTTGCGAGTAGATTGTTGGGTTTCCATGTTTGTTTTTCTCTTGAGAAAATGGAAAAAGGTCTTACCTTGTTTGAAATGTAATGTTGTGATGAGTTAGTTCTATGATTTCTACCGAAAAGGCCATGTCATATGGTAGAAAGACTAATAGTTCCTACCAAAAAGATCATATTGTAAGGTATGAATCCCCCTACAGAAAAGGTCATACCGTAAGGTAGAATAACTAATAGTTCTTACTGAAAAGATCATATCATAAGTTATGAGCACCCAACCGAAAAGTCCATGCCGTAAGGTATAATAACTAATGGTTTCCACCAAAAAGATCATATCCTAAGGTGTGAACATTCTATCGAAAATGCCATGTCGTTAGATAGAATGAATCACGTCTCCTATCCAAAAGATTTTATCGTAATGTAGGGGACGTCTTATACTACCTACTAAAAAGATTATGTCGTACGGTAGGGATATTGGTAACACTCTCCAAAATGGTTATACTGTTAGTTTAGTGAGGCTCATTTGGTCCATTTCATGAAGATTGCTAAGAAAGGTTTGAGTATGTATTCCATAATGAGTTACATTCCTTGATCATGATTTACAAGCATGTTTTATCATAAATATTGTCCATGCATGCCATGTTGGTAAAGTACTATCTTTTGCTATGATTATGCGTTTTGATTATTGCTTATCTCTTATTGCATCACATCCTATATACTTAGTATATTCCAATATACTAATGCATACTCTATGCCTACATGATATCACTATGTAGGAACTAGAGCTCCGCTTGAGCATCTCCACCCACGTAGCTAGCACGGTTTCACTCAAGCTTGTTGGTGAGTCCTCCATTCCAGGGACATTACTTATGATCTCTTTCTACATATTGAACTATCTTTCTTTTATGTATAATTTGACTATAAGGGTGAGTCCGGTTACTTGTCTTGGCCCCCGCTATGTATTTATGTTTAGAGGTGTTGTTGTACATATTATGTATCTATGCTATGAGCCTTGACTCTCTTGTTCTTGAAGTTTATGATATGGAACCTAGCCCTACTTCCCTTTGATTATGCCTACCTCTTATTATTATTTTTTCACTTTCGCGATCAAGGATGTGTAATGATATGCTATAAGGCTTGTTTGGGGTTCCTTAGAATTCCCTATTCGCCGATCACGTCTAGGACCTAGGCTTGGGTCGTGACATATGGTACTTCAATAATTACCTTTTTAATCTTTTTTCAATCAAACGCCACTAAGCTAAGAACTAATAACTCAATAAACAATAGAAGATAAAGAAGATACAATCAATCAAAATCAACAACCCTGTGATGCAAAATAGTAAAATATAAAGTATAATTTTAATAATCAAATAACCAAATAAAAGATGAAGACAAAAAAAAGTAATCCTATAGAAATACATGCAGCAAACAATAAAACTGAGATGCAACAAATAAACAGTATAATAAACTATAGAAATATACAAAAAACAATAAGGCATAACAAGCAAACATTATGGGAAGAGCACAAAAAGCGAGGAGCAGAAGTTAATTGATTAAATAAGTAGTAAATATAAACAGATTTGGAAGATATCACCCAAATGATATTTGTAAGCTTGGACGATTTTGGCTAAAAATTACGAAACGTCACTGAAAAATAGTAGACATCGCCAGAAAATAATAGGCCTTGCCAAGAAAAAAATACTAAACAAATCATAATCTGTTAACTCTCAGGTGACTTAACAGATTTCGATGAGAATTCTTGGCATGTTTAGTATTTTTCCTGTGACGTCTATTATTTTTTGGCAATGTCTACTATTTTCTAGCGACATTCAGTGTTTATTTTGCCATAGTTTTCCAAACTTATGAATACCATTCATGTAATATCTTCCAAATCTCTTTCTATTTACTATTTTTTGAATCAATTGTACTCTTGCTCCTTGTTTATTGTGTTGTTTTTGTAGTGCTTGCCTATTGTGTCCTATTGTTTATCATATATTTCTATAGTTTACTATCCCATTTATTCTTTGCATCTTATGGTGTTGTTGTTTGTTGCATATATTTCTATAGGATTACTGTTTTTTGTCTTGATTTTTGTATTTGGTTATTTGATTCTTGTAAATTATACTTTATATTTTACTATTCCGTATCATTTGACTGTTGATTTCGAGAGATTATATCTTCTTGATCTTCTTTAATTTATTGAGTTATTAGTTCTTAGTTTAGTAGCATTGGGAATTGATGGTGGATTAGGGTCATGTCATCGATTGGGGTCGCAGGCAAGGGGTAAGTTTATTTTTTTTCCTTTCCTAATATTTGAAAATTATATACAAAAATGTTATATAAATTACAATAATTTTAAATTAAAATATTTATTTTTTAAAAAAATAAATAAAATTTGATAAACTCATAAAATGTTATTAGTGTCATTTAAATTATGACAAAAAAGTAACATGTATTATTTAAAAATAACATAATAGACTCTGTAAATCGCAATTATTATAAAATTAAAATAATTAAAAAACATACAAACAGTTTGGTTGATACTTGAAATTCTACCTATGCCACATAAATTGGGACATATAGTGTAACATATATTATTTAAAAATTGTGTAAATAAATCACAATATTAACAAATTTGAGTTTTAAAAATCATAATTTTTTTGAATAATTTTCTAATTTCAATTATGTCACATAAACTGAAATTGAAAGAGTAACAAGTATTAGGTCATATATATTACTCTTAGTTATAAGCCAACAAGGCTATGACCAACACAACAACATATGGTTGTACAAAGGGCAACATAAAGTGTACAATCAAGTTATTTCCCATTAAACACGTGTAGTTATACTAACGTTTTCAACAAACTATGTATACCCCCTTAACAAAATAAACATATATCTATGGATTTATTAAGGAAAATTTACTGAAATACCATATTATATTTAAGTATTTTCAGATATTCCCTATTATTTTTATAAATTTCTAAAATTCTTGTTTTTCTATTTACGCCTGATTCACTTCTTTACACGTTGCGTTCTTTTTTCAACTTCTTTCTTCTTGGTGTTCTTTTTAAACTAAAATTCAAAATTTCTTCCCTACTCTCATCTCATCAAACCCTTGTCTACCTGCCTACAAATCTTCACTTTTGATTCAACTAATTTGAACTGAGAAGAAGAAGAAGAAGCCATGGGAGAAAGGAATGATTTAAACAATGTTTAAATAAAGCTTCTTTGCATTTTTTTCCATATTCTTTGCGTTCTTTTTTTCTCATCCATCCTTTATTTGATTCATTTGAAAATATAGTGATTTTTGTGAGTTTTGGTGTAGCAAAGATTATGCATGTGAGGTGTTTGATAAAAGGCTTAGCTGAAAATACAACATGATTCAATGCATTAGATAACTTATGTAAAACTTGTATAACCAAGAATCATGCAATAATTATCTATCATGTGTTAAGATACTTCACATTGAATATAAATAAGTTTTCACAAAAATGAATCAACTTATACGATACACCACATGCTTGATTCAATTCATTAGATAACTTATATAAGTTTGTTTAACAATGGATTATACAACATGATTCATTGCAATAAAATAGTTTAACACATGACTGATACACGACATCAGATATTGATTACAATGAATCATGACTTATGAATCATGCATGAGTGCCAGTGTATCTACATAGTAGCCAGTGTATATATCCGCATAAGTTATATAGGTTTGTATAACAATAGATCATACAATATGATTCATTGAAATAAAATAGTTAACACATGTCTGATTCACTGTATCAGATATTGATTACAATTAATCATGACTTGTGAATCATGTATAGCACCAGTGTTTCCGCATAAATGGCCAGTATATCTGCATAATTGACATTTTATGAGATTTTTGTAAATATGAAAAAGGTTGGGATAAATTGAAACTTCTTTACTTCAATATGGGATTTATGTAAGTCATCAATTTGTCAATTCTCTTTTATTAAATATTTTTCCTCCTTTTATCTCTTACGATTTCAATGCCAGGCCTTTGTATTCATCAAGTTCAGTATATTTTTTGTTTTTCTCCATTTGAGACATTTTATATCTCTTTCATTTGCAATTCAAATTCATCTTCTACTGGGCCTAAATAAATGGTTAAATTTTGTTTAGGGATTTTTGAATTTGTTAACAAAATTCCATTGCCCAAGGAGTCGCAAAATCCGACAAGTAGAGAGGCTAACATTGGGTTTCAATGGAGATTTCAATTATTCATATTCCTCCTAGGGTAAGTTCATAGTTTCATTGTTCATGCTATGCATTGTTGGAAATTATTTAAAATTGCATAAAAAATTTGTAAATCACAATTATATATATATATAAAAGAGGATGTGGGGCCCAATGATGTGGCAACACCACAAGGCATAAATTCCTTTTAATTTATATGTTTACATAACCACTCTTCCTTCAACACACCCACTTCTTCGCTTCACCTGTTACAGTCGTTCATAAATGATGTGTCTGTTTGCATTTTCATCTTCCACCTTACAAATTGAATCGCCCAGGTATTCATTCTTCTCTAATCTAACTTCTCCATACGACTCTTTCCATGAATCAGTACCCAATAAGGTATTCTTTCTTCTCTAATCTAACTCCTCCATCCAATTCTTTCCATGTTGTCACGACCCAAGCCTAGGGCCTAGATATGACCGGCAAATGGGGAACCTGAAGGAACCCTAAACAAGACTCATATCATATCATCACACATTCTTGGTCACGGAAGCAATTAGAATGAGAATA
This sequence comes from Solanum sejunctum, assembly GCA_025642045.1. Lineage (NCBI taxonomy): Eukaryota > Viridiplantae > Streptophyta > Magnoliopsida > Solanales > Solanaceae > Solanum > Solanum sejunctum. The sequence continues at coordinate 23,606 of JAOTQJ010177819.1, forward strand.
AGAGATGAACCTAAACAAGTGCAATTGAGACTAAGGAAAAACTTCCATATCATAAACATCAAGAGACAATAGAGTCAAAGCTAATAGCATAGATACATATTATGTCCAACAATACCTCTACTACACTGATAAGAGCGGGGCCAAGACAAGGCAATCGGGCTCACCCTCATAGTCAATACATAAGTCAAAGAGAGAAAGTCTTAATACATAGCAAGAGATCATAA
>JAOTQJ010177867.1:0-23815 GCA_025642045.1 Solanum sejunctum
TGCTATGCAGCTATGTTATGAGCCTTGAATCTTTTGTGACTTGGTGTTGATGTTATGCAAGCTTTCACTTCGTGTCTTGCTCTTATTCCTAAACTTTTACATGTTACTTATGTATTAATCTCGCTCCCTTAGTTCAAATTCCCCTTGTGTATTTCTACTCTTTATGTCACTTACATGTGTCCACGACTAATAATGTGTAATGATAAGTAAAGAGGCTAGTTTGAGGTCCCTTCGGGCTTGTCATATATTTCATCACTAATGTGTAATGTCACGTCTAGGCCCTATTTTAGGTTGTGACAATGATATTACATTCGCACACTTGTCATATATGCACGGGTTTTGCCAAAAATTTACAATCATTCATTCAGTCAGTCAATAAAAATAAAAGAAATAATAAAAATAAATGTTACTCTATTCCAACCTAAATTAAAATTTATTTACAATTTAATTATACCTCAACCATCAGAACTACCAACTCCTAACTCTAAAGGCAACACAACATCATGAATCAAAAGTAAAACACCTATTCAAACCCCTTTACAAAAGAAGCATTATCCTTAATGTAAATAAATAATATTCAAATCTAAAACAAGGGTGAGTAAGTTAAGGAATCCCCTTGATGTGTATCGTGGTGCACTAGGGTTGGGATTAAAAGGAGCACCTTTAGGCCAGGTTTCCCCAGATATGCTAATATTCCTGTAGTGATATAGGCCTATATCCTAGAAAACTTTCTTTCCCTGCTAGCTTCGTTCATTTACCTCCTAGCTTCAAATTAGTCAAGACTTCTCTCTATCCTTCTCAGTTGCTATTGCGGGAGGGTGTTCCGTGGCTTTGCACTTGTTTTTTAAAACATCGCCTTTGAACTAGTCTTGTAGGCTACATTTCTTATTGATCCTTTGATGGTCGATTTGCTTTTCCTATATTCTAGGGGCACTAAAGACCCGAGGGATTATGGGCATAGCATGTTTATTTTCTTCATAAATCGCATCATAGTTTTTCTTGTTGGAGGCTTTGATTGGAAATGACCTGTAAAACATGACTTGCAACTTGGAAGGATAGACAATAGTTAACCATTTCAACCATAACATTGAGCATTCAAAGTGAGTTAGATCGCTTATCAGACTTGGTGGATCGCAAAGTTAGAAGGGCAGTCTAAATTGCATTTGCCAAAAATAACAGAAACCAATAATATGTTGTCAAAATATAGTATTTTTTATTCTTAAGACTTAGAATTTTATGTGTTCTCAATGCAATGTTAGTAGGTTTTATGTGTTTTTATTTTTGGTTTGCAGTATTTTAGGGTTAGCACATTTCTTGGGCAAAGTGTGCAAAAGTTGCTAAAGTTGAAGTTCCATTAGACCCTTTATGGGCCATAGAGGATTCTATGAGCTGTAAAGCTAGTTTCGTGTACAATTCCAGTGAGGGTGTATTTCTAAATTTAAGTCTATAGACATGCAGACGAGATTAAGAAGACTTTACAAGCCATAGACTTGGTGTCATGACCTGAGGATTAGAAAGTGGAGATTTGCTTAAAGTCTAAGACTTTATACCGGATGTAGAGGGTTGTCGTAGAAGATAGCCCCAGAATTGAAGTAGTAGTCTATGACAGCCCTAATTAGGGGCCATAAACTATTATACAGGCCGTAGAGACCCTTGTAGAGCCTGCTGACCCAGTTATAGTATTTTATTTTGGTTTTATATTTTAAATACTATAAATAGGTTCTTTAGGTAATTTTTCGAAAAACAAAGTAGAGAACATGTAGAGGAAAGTGATAGAGCTGGAGAAACACTGGTAAAACTTTATTTCATCTTCCAATTTAAATCTTGTGATCTCATTGAGGAGTTTGGATTTCTAGTGCTTAATTCTCTTGTGTAAGTGGTCAATTATATTATAAAAATACATAGATCTTGCAGTTACTCTAATCATGAGTAGCTAAATCCACAACTAATGTTGTGAGAACCATGAATAACTTACAAGGTAAAACTGGATAATTCATAATTCTTGAAAAGTGTGAATGCATGTATTAATTAATTCTCTTCATATTAAATGCTTTCTAATGGTGGCCAACATTAGAACCCACCTAGTGTTACTAACTGGATCGAGGTAATAATGAATAGGAAAAGAGATTAATTGACAGGATTCAATTGATGTTTCTCGTTTGATCAACTAAACTGGGTCAAGGAGAGGTGGTATTGGAACAATAGGTATGGGTTAGCAATGTCACACTATGGGGATGGACCAAATCATATAGTGAAATTTGCCTCTCGCTTGGGTCAAAGGGTTTGGTGAACTTAACTTACTATTCTGCATGGTACACACCAAAAAAAAATTTGATTTTCTAGTGAAACTGAGTTAGGGAATCATGGGGAACACAATGACCTATTTACTCTTCATACTAGTTTAACACTTGTTTTAGTTTATAATTACTTTTCATAGTTATCATAAACCCCCCTCTTTTTGCGGAGATAAGTTGGTTAATCAACCAGAATTGCATTAAATTATTCTAAGTCTACCATATTCCCTGTGGGTTTGACCCTAACCTTAGTTAGGTTATATATCTTAACAATGATCACTTTAGCCTTAAAAATAAGGTGTAGCTTAGGCAATATCAGGACTTTGTTGTCGTTGTCGGGGAATACGGATAGACTTTCCTAATTCAAGTAATTTGGGAATCAATCCTTAGTTCTTGCATTTTTACATTTTTTGTTGTTTTTGTTTTCTTTCAGGGTACAAGTAGTGTATGCCCAATACATAAAGTCGAGGCATACCTTTGACTCCATTTGACCCAGAGATCTAGAGAAGACTTAGAAAGATGGCCCGAGATAATGCTAACAACGCAGAAAATGCAACTTTGAACTAGAATAAGAATAAGAATGCAAATAATGACAACCCACCTCCTCTGGAGGACATTATTCCACAGCCACAAGACTTTAATGCCTAAGCTTATCCGTGGAACCAAATCGAGTGAACCCTATGTCTATGGAGGTTACTAGAGCCATTGTGCTACCAACACTTCGGCAGACACAAAGGTCATAGTCTCGAGTTAGTTACTTTTGATACAACAAAATCATAGGTTGTTCAAGGCTACCATCAGAGAATCTGTATAGTCATCTACACATTATTGCATTTGTTTGTAACAGAGCAATGGGAGCACAGAATCTATCTATGGATAGTGCGGGTCTTTGTGTTTTCGCATTATCTCTTATAGGCAATGCAGCACTATGGCCATCTAAGCTCCCGCAGAGTTTGATCACTAGTTGGGATGAGTTACAGAAGGCTTTTTTAAAGAGGTACTTCCCGAGATGGAAAAATCTCAAGTTGGAAGACCAAATGAACAACTTTGAGCAACTTCCTGGTGAATCAATCGGTACTACATGGGAGCGATTCACAAAATGCTTGAGGAGTGTCCCTGATGTAAAATTGTTGATAATGCCTTAGCAGAGATCTTCTATCATACAGTAAACAAAAATAGTAAACAATTTGTTGATACCATCATAGAGAGCATGTTCTTTGATCAACCATTTACAATAATCACTAAAAGGATGGAAAGGGTGGAGAAGACAAATTGTGCATGGGGGCAAAGAGACAAGTCTACGCCAAAATATCAAGCACTATCAATACTGGTTCGGAGAAAGCTAGAACAAATGAGAAGGTTATGCAAGTGCTTTATCGAATCTATATAGGTATAGAGGTTATGACGTAACAGAATCAATAACGAGCTAATACAGTTGTTTATCAGCCTTCATGAGCACACATGTATGATGGTCCCTACTATAAAGAAGACATTTACTTCATTGTTGATCAGATGGGGGATTTTCAGACCAACGCCCATGGGTCCAATTAGGACTATTGGTGCCAAGGTCAAGGAAACCAGTGTCAGAACTATAATCAAGATAGTTCTTTATAAGACAACAGCGAAGGTTAACTATGGCAGGAATTAGGGCCAAGATAGAGATGTTGATTGGGACCAGAAAGATGCCTACAGAAATGGTTCTTATGTGCTAACATATAATTGTTATACCACAGCTAGCAATTTTAGAGTTGAGGAGATGTTTGACCGCCTGTTGAAGAAAGCTGAGACACATTATGAGACTCTAAGGGGCATAAAATCTAACATCTCTAGCATAAATTAGAAAATTAAGTCTCAATCTGTTGCTACCAAATAGCTAGAGCAACAGTTTGGACATGTGTCAACTCAACTCAACCAGCATCATAGAGGTATATTGCCTAGAAACACAGTTTAGAAACCAAAGAATAAAGGGCAGTGCATGACAGTTACTACTCATAGTGGTAAAAGTACCATTAATCCTCCCATGCCAGTAGATAATGAAGATGTTTAAGAGGAAGTAGTTGAGGTGAAGGATGTAGATACTAGAGTTGATCATGTTAAGGATGGGTAAGGGTGATGTTACAGAGGCACCGCTGAAGCTGAAGCCCATTCTTAGGCCTCCTCTTTCCTTCCATCAAAGAATCAAAAAGAAGGAAGAGGAGGGAAAGTTCAATCACTTTCTATCCATGCTGAAACAAATCTCCATCAACATCCCTCTTATTGAGGCATTGGAGAAGATGCTAGGGTATGCAATGTTTATGAAGGACCTGGTTAAAAAGAAGTGCATTCTGAATAAGGAGCTCTCCCAAGAACTTCAACATTGCAGTGTAATTACTATAAGGTACTTGGTGTAAAAGCGAGAAGATCCCTGTGATTTTACCATACCCTACACTATTGCGGAGTGGAGTTTGCAAGGGCATTATGTGATCTCAGTGTCAATATAAATCTACTGCCCTTATGTTTTTCAAGAATCTAGGACTGGGAGCCCCTATTCTGATGAGCATGTACTTATTGATAGTTTACCATATGGTGAAGCATCCTATAGGTATATTGTATGATGTGCTTGTCAAATTTGAGGAATTCCTATTCCCTACAAACTTTGTGATCCTAAATTATGAAGTCAACTTCCAAGTCCCAATTATCATAGGAAGGCTATTCCTAGCCACTGTTCAAGCACTAGTGGATATGGAAGTAGGCCAACTCAGGTTTAGATTGAATAATGAAGAAGTTGTCTTCAGTATCTGTCAGCCAATAAGGAGTCTAGATGATCTAAATAAGGATAATTTGGCACTTGGTGAAGTCTGAGTAACCAAGTTGTCCAAGTTATGCCACGATAATAAATCAGGCACTACTTGGGAGGCAACCCAAGATTTTTGATGTAGTAGTCATAGTTGTGTTTCATTTTTAGCTTTTCAACTTGCAGGTAGATTAATTTTTTTTTAATTTTGGTTGTAATTTTGGACATTGGACTGGTGTTGCAATTAGGGTAACAATGTGTTAGGTGAAAAATGTGCAGGTATATGACTAAATCAACTACCGTTGGTTGAAAAAGTATTAAGAAGTACTTCTACGTTTGGTTTTATGAGCCTTATCTAAATACACAATGGTACACTATCTCATATACACGTCATGTGAGCAAAAGTTTATGCACTCTGTTCCACAAGCAAACTTTACGACTCGTAGATAAAACTGTGGGTGGTGAATGGGGCTCGTAGACCCCAGGTACATTTTTCTAATTTTTGACAAAGTGTTGAAGTTTCTTCGACTAACTCTACGAGCGTATCTAAATATATGTCTCATAGACTGGCCTGTGAAACCTATTCCCCAAAACTAGGTTTTGACCATCTATGAAACCATGATTTATGAGCTATAGAATCCTCGAGAGCCTATAATTGGGGTCTCGTAGAGTCTGTGCCCATTAGCTTTGATCGACATGATCAACATATAAATAATAAGGTCAAATTATTTTGACCCTAATTCTTACAAAAATTACTTACGAAATCCGGAGACCCCTTATCTTCCAACAACTGGCGATCAGCACCCCTCCACTTTTTGGCCAATATTTTTGGCAACCCTAGGATTCCACAGCTTTGAGTCCTCCTTCAATTTCTATATTGTGGTCATTCAATTTGGTATATTTTTTTTCTTGAAAACCCTTTATTTACTAAGAATTTTATGATTAGGGTGAAATTGATGGGTATGGTAATTCGATACCTGAACTAGTGTATGTCAATGTTTTGTTTAAGCATTGAATTATGAAAATAGTTTCCAATGTTTGAATATGTGTTTAGGCTGGAAATTGGTATGTTTTCCCTATCTTTTTGCTTGAATGATACATTTGAAATCCATGTGGTCACATACCATTGAATTGAATTAATTGTATGGATGAAAATATGGTGTGTGATAGCATGTGTGCGAGTTGATTCTAATTCATTCAAACGGCGTCAATTGGTTTGGGAACACAAGTGAAACGACTTTCAATGGGGTATATGTTGAAATTTGCATGTGGGGTATTAGGTGTTTTGATATGAGTTGTGTGGGATGTGTGCGTATTACTTCAATGCTGAAAATTTATGTTGCAAAATTTCATATGGGGTCTGTATTAAAAGACTTAGAAATTTAGGTACCTAGGTTTTCTAGTCTACGAGGGTCTTTTATGGCCCGTGGAAATTTCCACGATTCGTAATTGCCCTTTGTATGAAATTCTACAAACTTGATATCTCTAAGAATCTATCAAACATGACCTTCTAGTAGTCGTAGAATATTCTTTGACTTGTAGAAAGGTCTCAAAGATCCCAACCTACAAAATTTTACACACTAGAACACATATATGACTTAGTCTATGACTCGTAGATCTTTCTATGAGAGCCTTCTATGGCTTGTAGCTTTCTCTACGGCCTATAGAAGTGCCCTTATAGTTTCATCTGCAATAAAGTCTAGTATTGATTTTAGTTTCTTAACTTGTAGGGTTAATAACTTTGCTTGTTAAATAGGTATGTTTCAAGTACTATGGCCCCAAAACCAAGACATGAGGATATTCAAGCCCTGCCAAGGAAGCTTACGGATGAGACCTCGAGGGAGCAAGATAACCTCGAGATTAGTGGATCAATTGAGAAGCTCAATGTCCGACCTAACCGAGATAGACCATAGACACAGGCTATCACTATATTTAGGCAAGCCCAAACACAAGTTATGGTTGTTTGCACTCCTCAATCTGACGAGGGTGATGACAACAATAGTATCTCCATTTAGATGACTTTATCCAGAGAAGAGTTAGATTGAGAGTCAAGATCCAATGATGTGTTGGAGAGAGAGTCCTATTACAAACCACCACAGACATCACTATCACCTCCAGATGCTCTCACTAGTCGGTGATGTCTTGTGGGTATGCAGGATATCTACATAGTGTGCATACAGAGGAATGACCGAGGCAAACTCACTCGTTCTACTAATGAGGAGCACTATATTATTTCCACTAGATTGTACAATATCCCGAGTCTCCAGGACACCATTAGTAGGTACGGGCTATAGTGGCTGAACAAAGCACCAGGTAAGTACTCCTCGGCTATGGTACAGGAGTTTTATGTATTATATGTAGCCATAGCATTCAGCACTCTTTCCAAGGGAAAGAAGCCCCTCGCTCAGCTCAGACTGACACACACTAGAGTGAGGGACGATAGGTGGACATCTTAGAGACTACCATCTACTGCATATTACTCGTGCCCAAGTTCACAGTCCCTAGATCCACAGTAGACTACGATTGCAGAGAGGCCAGAGCCACACAGCTAGGTTAATGAGATGGGCGACAGGACATATTGCTGAGCAGGGCCTTGAACCTGCATGGGTAGCCACGTCATCTAACTCCATTATGAAGGCATCCCTTAACTTCCCCACCAAATTTCTATAGGCTTCCATGAGATCAGGGATCTGGCACACACTTGTATATAATACATTGATGTTGGACCTTGTAGTTTTAGCTATGAAAAGACCCTAAAAAGTTCCTGAAAATGTGCCTTGAAAGTCCATGTGTGATATCAAAAATCCGACTTCATATTCTTGTTTAGGGGATCAAATTGATTGGCCAACAGGTCTTACTCCAATTTTAGAGCAAATAAATCACAATTTAAAGTTCCCAAAAATCAAATTCTAGAGAGGTTTTCCTGCCCCTATCGCAGTATGCCAAGGGCGCGCCTCAATACAAATTTTGCCTAGTTTTTCTATTTCGGTACAAGGCTTTGGGTCTTGGGCCTAAGTGTTCCCAAACATAAACATGCATACACTTAGCTTTATTTCACCCTCATATCATTCAAGACATTCGTAAATACACTCCTAAACACTTAGAAAATATTTCATCTCCTAAATTCTCTAATATTAAAGTCTCAAACTCATTCGGATCGTAAGGCTCTCATTCAAGTTTCAAGTCTCCATCTCCAATCTTCATCAATCTATTCTCCAAATCTAAGGTATGTGGGTTTCTTTCATAGGTTCCTTTCACCCATGATACCCAAGCTTTCCTTTATGTAAAATTGCATGATTCAAAGTTGATTTATTCATCGGTCCTACTTATTATGAATTTCACCACACACTATTTTTGGGTTTATGAAATTGAGACTATTTTAGCGTGCTTTGACTTATGAAACCAAGATCTATTATGAGGTTTGATGAAGACTTTTGAAGTATATTGCTTGAGGGGTATTTATTAATTGTTTTACACTAGATTTTCTAGCATGATTCCACGATTGAATTGCATGATTTCATACTAGCACTATACACCCGACAAGTGTTTGATAAAATATCCGGTTATGAATTCTTGAGGAATTGAAAGTCTAATGCATGTATTATGAGTTGAATGAATTATGATGATGAAAGTACTGTATATATATAATGATGAAGGGAATGTAAGTGTATGATATTATCTCTATAGTGTTGGGGATGACCTAGCATCACTCGAGAAGTTGTAGTCCCGGGTAACTTTATTGAGGGGTTTGTACCTCGATCGCCTCACTCAGGAGGTGGCAGGCATATGCAACCTTGTCAAACGGTTTGTACCTTGATAATGTTGTTGGGGGGGTTTTACCTCATCAACCTTATGAAGGAGTGTGTACCTCATGCACCTCTTCAACGAGGTGATAGGACTTGGATTTCACTAATAGTGGTAACTCCTTACATATGTATTATGTTTTATATATAAGCACGGTTTTATTCCAAGCATCATCTGTACATGCCATAATAATATTTGTTCATCCATTGCCTATGTTATACATTTTGCTTATGATTCTTATCACTTGTTGCATTGCATCCTACATATTAGTACATTCAAACATACTAACGCATACTCTATGCCTACATAATGTCACCATGTAGGGACTGGAGCCCCACTTGATCATCCACCTCCATATGGCTAGTACGACATCACTCAAGCTCTTTAGTGAGTCCTCCATTTTGGGGATGCTGCTTACGATCTCCTACCATGTTTTGAGACTATCTTTCTTTTCTATATATATTGACTATGAGGGTGAGCCTGGTAGCTTATATTGGCCCCCACTAAATATCTAAGTTTTAGAAGTGTTGTTGGACATGATATGTATTATGCTTTGAGCTTGACTCTTGTTGATTATGATATGAAAGTTGCCCTTAGCCCCTTTTGTCCCTATTTACTATTTGTTGTTGCATTTATTGCTTCAGCGACCTAGGGTATGTAATGATTTGTTAAGAGGCTTACTTGCGGCACCTTCGGGTTCCTCATGCGCTGTGTCACGTTTAGGCCCTACACCTGGGCCATGACAAAATTAGTATCAGAGCACTAGGTTGTTAGATCCTCGGAGTCTAACACACTATATCAATCAAAGTCTTATTCATAGTTGTGTTGTGCACCACAACTATGAGTAGGTGGCTATGAGATGTTTTAGAAAATGTTTCCCTTCTTCATGTTCTAAGTCATGCTATAGAGTTAGAGTAAGGAATTTTTGCCCTTAACGATTGTCCTTTGCTATGCTAGATTATGGCCAACATAAGAGAAAGAAGAGCCTACGCTCCCAAGGTCCAATTGGCTCATGATAAGCTCCGGGATGCTCTCAATTTGCTTGCACAAGTATTGGCTAATCAAGACAATCAAGGGTACCAATCCCCTCATGCTCCTACACCGGCATTTTAGGCGAGGGACTTCATGAGAATGAATCCCCTGGAATTCTATGGTTATAAGATAGATGAGAACCCTCAAGAGTTCATTAATGAGGTCTACAAGATATTGGATATCATGGGAGTGAGGTCAGAATATGAGGCGGAACCAACTCAAAGGTGTGGTATAAATATGGTACAATCAACGGAAGGAAGAGAAGGGAGTCAACTATGTGGTGCTTTGGGAAAAGTTCAATGTGGCTTTCCTTAATCAGTTCTTCCTTCTTGAACTTAGGGAAGCTAAACTGATGGAATTTATGAATTTGAGATAAGGATCTATGAGTGTGAAGGAGTATGCCCTCAAGTTCAACTAACTCTCACAGCATGCTCCACACTTGATTGCCAACTCACATTCTATAATGAGCAAATTCATGATGGGTGTGTTTGACTTGGTGAGTGAGGTATGTCATTTCGCTATGTTGATTAGTGACATGTATTTGTCCTATTTGATGACTTATGTCAAACAAACAGAGGAGGAGAAGTTGAGAAAGAGGAGGGGTCTGAGGCAAAGAGGGCCTGTTTTGATTGTAATTTCCAAAAGGGTGGCCCATTCCATCAAAGCCAAGGTTCTTCTAACGCATCTAATAAGAGGTTTGTCAATGATATTTGAAAGGCCCAAGGTGTTAGCGGTGGGGTTCCTAATGGTGGGTGTGAAAAATATGGTAGAGGTCATAGTGGGCCATGCTTGAGGGATACCAATGCTTGTTATGGTTGTAGGGAATTTGGGCATAAGGTGATGGATTGCCCTTGAAATTGCAACAAGGATAAGGAGGTTCGTCCACAAGGTGATAATATGGTTCCTTTGGGGAGAGGTGGCTGACAAGATGGTGCCCCAAGGCACAATCGATTTTATGCTTTACATGGGAGGCAAGGGGTTGATGAGGTGCTCGATGTCATCAGGTATGTTGAAAATCTTTTATTTTTATTTGGATGCATTGATTGATCTGAGTTCCACTCTTACTTTGGTTACCTCCTTTGTTGCCAAAAAGTTCCAAGTGAATCCTGAGTTGTTGCATGAGTCATATGAGGTGTCTACTCCTATTGGTGCATCTGTTGTTGCTAGAAAGTTCTATAGAAATTTTCTCATCTGCATCTTACATAAAATATTGCCTTGTGATCTTGTTGAGTTGGATATGGTTGATTTTGATATCATTCTTGGAATGGATTGTTTGCATACATACTATGCCTCTATTAATTATAGAACCTGTAGGGTCAAATTCCAATTCCCGAATGAACCCTTCCTTAAGTGGGAGAGTCATGATGTAGTGGTCAAGGGTAGGTTTATCTCTTGTATTAAAGCCCATAAGTTGATCTCCAGGGGGTGTTTTTATCATCTTGTGAGGGTTAATGATATTAAGTCCAAAGTACTTTCCATAGAGTTCGTTCCGGTTGTAAATAAGTCCTTGATATCTTTCCAAATGACCTTCTCAGTGTTCCTCCTAAAAGATAAATAGATTTTGGTATAGACCTCCTCCCCGATACTCAACCCATTTCTATACTCCCTTATTGTATGGCCCCTGCGGAGTTAAAGGATTTGAAGGAACAAATGAGGGACTTGATGGAGAAGGGTTTTATGAGGCCTAGTCAATCCCTTTAGGGTGTACTAGTGTTGTTTGTTAAGAAGAAAGATAGGTCTCTTAGAATGTGTATTGACTATCGGCAACTTCATAGAGTCACCATTAAGAATAGGTATCCTCTTCCAAGGATTGATAATTTATTCGACCTATTGCAAGGGACTAGCCACTTCTCAAAGATTGATCTTCATTCTAGGTATCATCAAGTGAATGTGAGGGAGTGTGATATTCCTAAGATAGCCTTTTGGACTAGGTATGGGCATTTTGAGTTTGTTGTGATGTCTTTTGGGTTGACCAATGCACCGGTTTTCTTCATAAACCTTATGAATAGGGTCTTTAAACCCTATATTGATTCATTTGGTGTGGTATTCGTTGATGATATTTTGATCTATTCTCATGATGAGGAGGAGCATAGCGCTCATTTAAAGGTTGTGTTGCAAATATTGAGGGAAGAGATGTTATATGCTAATATATGAGAAGTGTGAATTTAAGTTGAAAGAAGTGGGCTTTTCTAGGTCATGTGGTATTCGGGAATGGTATTAAGGTGGATCCTAAAAAGACAGATATGATTAGAAATTGGCCTAGACCATTGACCCGGTCAGATATTAGGAGCTTCTTGGGCTTAGCGGGTTACTATAGAAGATTTATGAATGGGTTCTCTTCTATTTCTTCTCCCATGACAAAGTTGACTCAAAGGAAAGCCAAATTTGTGTGGTCTAATGAGTGTGAAAGGAGTTTCCAAACATTAAAAGATAAAATTGTGTATCACTATCAGAAGGGCTAGAGGGATTTATCGTGAATTGTGATGCTTCATGGGTTGGTTAAGGTTGTGTGTTAATGCAAAATGGTAAGGTCATAGCCTATGCTTCCGGACAACTCAAAGTGAATGACAAGAATTATTCTACCCATGATCTTGGGTTAGCCTCCATTGTATTTGGATTAAAGATTTTTCTTCACTACTTATATGGGGTGCATGTTGATATGTTCACAGATCATAAAGGCCACCAATATGTCTTCACCCAAAAAGATCTCAAGTTGAGGCAAAGAAAGTGGTTAGAATTTCTAAAATACTATGACTTTACGGGTAGAGTAGCTCATATTGTTAATGGTGGCATAAGGGTGGCTAAGGAGGTTTATCGGTTGGCTAGATTGGGAGTTAGTTTAGAAAAGGATGGTTATAGTGGTGGTGTTTTTGATGGTTCTAAATCTTTATTGGTTGAGGAGGTAAAATCTAAGCAAGATCTTGATCCCTCATTGCTAGAACTGAAGGCATTGTTAAAAGATGGTAAGGTAGAGGTTTTCTCCCAAGGGGGAGATGGTGGCCTTAGGTACCAAGGTAGGTTGTGTTTGCTTTGTGTTGATGGCTTGAAGGAAAAGATTCTTGATAAGGCTCATGGTTCTTCTTACTCTATTCACCCTGGGTTTACTAAGATGTATAGAGATTTGAGAGAGGTGTATTGGTGGGGAGGCATAAAAAAGGACGTTGTTGAATTTGTATTCGATTGCCATAGTTGCCAACAAGTCAAAGCTGAATATCAAAGGCCGAGTGGCCTAACCTAAGATATAGAGATTCCTACTTGGAAGTTGGAAGAGAGAAATATAGATTTTTTGGTTGGGTTTCTCAAGACTAGAAAGGGTTGTGATTCCATCTGGGTTGTGGTTGATAGGATGAAAAAATCGGCTCACTTTCTACCAGTTAAGACTACCTATGGGGATGAAGATTGTACTATGTTGTACATTCAAGACTTGGTGAGATTGCATGGGATTCCTTTGTCCATCATATCGGACTATGGTGCACAATTCACCTCACACTTTTGGAGGTCTTTCTAAGGAGGTCTTGGGACCAAGGGAAAGCTTAGTATGGCCTTTCACCCTCAAACAGATGGCCAAGCCGAAAAAACCATCCAAACACATGAGGATATGATTAGGTCTTGTGGATTAGAGCTTAATAGTGGTTGGTATGATCATCTTCCATTGATTTAGTTTGCATATAACAATAGCTATCATTCTAGCATTGAATGTCTTCTTTTGAGGCTCTCTTTAGTAGACATTGTACATCCCTTCTTGGGTGGTTTAAGCTTGGAGAGATGGCTTTATTGTGTCCAAATCTAGTTGTGGATGCTATGTATAAGGTAAGGATGATTAGATAAAGTTTGAGGATAACCCAAAACTGCCAAAAGTCTTATGCTGACGAAAGAAGGAGGGAGCTTGAGTTTAAGGTTGGTGATTGGGTCTATTTGAAGGTGTCACCCATGAAGGGTGTGGTTCAGTTTGTTAAGAAGGGAAAGTTAGCCCTTGATATGTAGGTCCCTACAAGGTGGTGAGGAGGATTGGTAAAGTGGCTTATAAGTTGTATTTGCATAGTGAAATGGAATAGGTTCATTCGGTCTTTCATGTATCTATGTTGAGGAAGTGTGTAGGTGATCCTAATGTTATTGTGCCTCTTAATGTTATAGGGGTAGTTGAATATAACTTGTCATATGAAGAGGTTCTAGTAAAGATCTTCTATAGAAAAGTGATGAGATTGAGGAACAAGGATGTTGCTTCTGTTAAGGTCCCTTAGAAGAACCAACAAGTTGAAAGTGATACATGGGAGGCAGAGGCAGATATGTAACAGTGATACACTTATCTCTTTCATTCTACTGAAGCCTAAGGTACTAATTCTAAGACATCGATGTGATTCTAGTGTCTCATATTCCAGCCCCTAAGTCATTTGCATACAATCATGTTTACATTGGCAAAGTTCATGGTGATTTTACACTTACGATGAGATTTTGAAAATGAAGTTTTAAGTATGTTGTTTCATTATTGTTGGGGATGATTTCTTCATGATTACTCCTCTCATGTATGTCTCTTTGACATTCATGGACGAATGTTCCCAAGGGGGGATATTGAAATGATCCCAAAAAGTGCCCGAAAATATGCCTCGAATGTGCCCAGAATAATAATTTCCATATATCTCAAAATTCGTGTGCGATAGAAAATCTGACTTCATATTCTTATTCAGGGGATTAAATTGAGTGGAAAATGGGTCTAACCCTGATTTTAGATCAAACGAATCACAATTTTAATTTCCCAAAAATCAAATTCCAAAGAGGTTTTCGCGCCCCTGGCACGAAGCACCACGGGCAAGCCTCAGTACAAATTTTGCCCAATTATTCTATCTCGGTCCAAGGGTTTGGGTCTTGGGCCTAAGTTTTCCCAAACACGAAAATACCTATACTTAGTATTATTTCACCCTCATATCATTCAAGACTTTTCCAAATACACTCTTAAACACTTAGTCAATATTTCATCTCCTAAATTTAGAACTCAAACTCATTCGGATTCTAAGTCTCTCATTCAAGATTCAAGTCTCCATCTCCAATCTTCATCAAGCTATTCTCCAAAGCTAAGGTATGTGCATTTCTTTTATGGGTTCCTTTTACATAAAATTGCATGATTTAAAGTTAATTTATTTATAGGTCATACTTATTATATATTTCACTGCAAACTATGTTGGCTTTTATGAAATTGTGACAATTTTAGTATGTTTTGAGCTATGAAAGCAAGATCTATTGTGAGATTTGATAAAGGGTTTTGAGGTATATTGCTTGAGGATGCTGCCAAGTATCTATTGATAGTCTTATACTGAATTATATAGCATGATTCAACTTTTGAATTACATGATTTTACACTAGTACTACATACTCGCCAAGTATTAGATAAAATGTCTGGTTATGAATTCTTGAGGAATTGAAGGTCTAATGCATGTATTATTAGCTGAATGACTTTATGATGATGAAAGAGATGTATATATATGATGATGAAAGGAATGTATGTATATGATAATATCTCTATAGTGTTGGGGATGACCAAGCCTCACTCGGGAGGTTGTAGGCCAGGGTAACCTTGTTGAGGGGTTTATACCTCTATCACCTCGCTTGGGAGGTGGCAGGCCCATGCAACCTTGTCAAGTTGTTTGTACCTCGATAACCTTGTTAGGGGGTTTGTACCTTATCAACCTTGTTGGGGGGTTTGTACCTCATCAACCTCATGAAGGGCTTTGTACCTCATACGCCTCTCTAAGGATGTGGTAGGCCTTGGATTGCACTAATAGCGGTAACATCTTACACATGTATTATGTTCTATATACAAGCATGGTTTTACTCCAAGCACAATCCATATGTGTCTTATTGTTGTATTATCATCCATTGCCTATGTTATGGATTTTGCTTATGATGCTTATCACTTGTTGCATTGCATCCTACATACTTAGTACATTCAAACGTACTAATGCATACTCTATGCCTACATGATATCACCATGTAGAAACCAAAGTCCCACTTTTTAATCCACCTCCACATGGCTAGTACGACATGACACAAGCTCCTTGGTGAGTCCTCCATTTTGGGGATGATGCTTATGATCTTCTACTATGTTCTAAGACTATCCTTCTTTTGTATATATGTTGACTATGAGGGTGACCCCAGTAGCTTGTCTTCGCCCCCGCTAAGTATCTAAGGTTTAGAGGTGTTGTTGGATATGATATATAGTGTTTATTGAAATTCATAATAACTAAAACCCATGAGTAAATCAACATTAAATCATGCAATTCTAAGTAAAAGAGAGCTTAGGTATCATTGGTGGAAGGAACCCATGAAAGAAAGCCACATAACTTAGCTTTAGAGAATAGCTTGATAAATATTAGAGATGGAGACTTGAAGCTTGAGTGAGAACCTTGAAATCCAGATGAGTTTGAGACTTCAATTTAGCAGATGAAATATTTTCTAACTGTTAGGGAGTGTATTTAGGAATGTCTTGAATGATAAGTGGGTAAAATAAGGCTAAGTATAGGAATTTTCATACGTGGGAACACTTAGGACCAAGACCCAAAAGTCTTGGCCCAAGATAGAAACTGGCCACAAAAATGAACTGAGGAGCGCCCTTGGCGCATCACGCCAAGGGCACGAAAACCTCACTTGAAATCGATTTTTCTGATTTTCAAATTTTGATATAGTTGCTATTAAATCAGGGTTAGACCTACTTTCCATTCAATTTGACCTCCTGAATAAGAATATGAAGTCAAATTTTCCATATCATACATGGAGTTTGAGATATATGGAAATCACAATTTTAGGTACTTTTGAAGTACATTTTCAGGAACTTTTTGGGGTCGTTTCAATATCTATCCCTTGGTAACATTCATCCTAGAATGTAAAAGAGATGTATATGAGAAGTGTAGTCATGAAGACATCAGCCCCAACAAGAATGCAATAACATACTTAAAACATCATTTTCAAAATCTCATCATAAGTCTAAAATCACTATGAACTTTGCCAATGTAAACATAAATGTATGCAAATGACTTAGCGGCTGGAACATGAGTCATAAAAATCACATAGAAGTCTTAGAAGTACTACTTCAGGCTTGAGTAGAATGAAAGAAATAAGGGTATCGCTTTTGTATATCGGCCTCGGCCTCCTAAGTAGCACTTTCGACTTGTTGGTTCCTCCAAAAGACCTTAACTGAAGCAGCATCCTTGTTCCTCGACCTCTTGACTTGCCTATCAAAGGACTCTACTAGAAGCTCTTCATATGAAAATTTATCTTCAACTACCCCCACAACATCAATAGGCACAATGGCATTAGGATCACCCACACACTTCCTCAACATAGACACATGAAAGACCGGACGAACCAATTCCATTTAACTAGGCAAATCCAAATAGTAAGCCACCTTACAATCCTCCTAATTACATTTTATGGACCTATATATCTATGGCTTAATTTGCCCTTCTTACAAAAATGAATCACACCCTTTATGGGTGACACCTTTAAGTAGACCCAATCACTAACCTTAAACTCAAGCTCTCTCATTCGCACGTCAGCATAAGACTTTTAGCGAGTTTGGGGTTGTCCTCAACCTATATCAAATCATCCTCACCTTCTTCATAGCATCCACAAACCGAGCCAGACTCAATAAATCCACCTCACAAACCTCAAGCCACCTAACCGGTGATCTACAATGTCTACAATAGAGATCTTCAAAAGGAGCCAAACCGATGCTTGAATGATAGCTACTGTTGTATGCAAACTCAATTAATGGAAGATGATCATCCGAACTACCCTTAAGATCCAATACACAAGCTCTAAGCATGTCCTTAAGTGTTTGGATATTTCTTTCGAATTGGCCATCCATTAGAGGGTGAAAGGCCATACTAAGCTTTACCTAGGTTCCAACACCTCTAAAAGTGTGAAATGAATTATGCACCATGATCTGATATGATAGATAAAGGAATTCCATGAAATCTTACCATGTCATGAATGTACAACCTAGTATACTCCTTAGCCCCATGTATAGTCTTAATGGATAGAAAGTAAGCCAATTTTGTCATATGGAATCAAAATCCTTTCTAGTTTTGGGCAACCTAATCATAATATCCATATTAATCTCTTCCCCACTTCCAGGTAAGAATCTCTATGTCTTGGGTTAGGCCATCCGGCCTTTGATGTTCGGCTTTGACTTGTTGGTAACTATGGAAACTGAATACAAATTAGGAAATGTCCCTCTTCATTCCTCCCCACCGAAAACCCCCTCTCAAATCTCTATACATCTTAGTAGATCCCGGGGTGAATAAGGTAACAAGAACCATGAGCCTCATAAAGAATCTTTTCCTTCAAACCATAAACATAAGGCACACACAACCTACCTTGGTACCTAAGGGCACCATTCCCCCTTGGGAGAAAACCTCTGCCTTACCAATTTTTTACCAATGCATAAAGTTCTAGCAATGTGGAATCAAGATCTTACTTAGTTTTTACGTCCTCAACCAATGAAGATTTATAACTATCAACAACAACAACAACAACACTATCACCACCCTCTTCCAACCTAACTCTCAATCTAGCCAACCGATGAACCTCCTTAGCCTCCCCTATGCCACCATCAACAATATAAGCTAGGATACCCATAGAAACCCTACTCAAAGCATCCGCTACCACATTAGCCTTACCGGGATGATAATGCACACTCATATCACAGTCCCTAAGAAGTTCTAACCATCTCCATTGACTCAAGTTTTGGGTGAAGACATATTGGGTGCTCTTATGATTAGTTAACACATTAACATGCACCCCATACAAGTAGTGATGCCAAATTTTTAATGCAAATACAACGGCGGCTAACACATGATCATGGGTAGGATAATTATTTTCATGGACTTTGAGTGTCGATAAGCATAGGCTATGACCTTATCATTTTACATCAACACACAATCCAAACCAACCTGCGAAGCATCATAACAAACAACAAATCCCTTTAGCCCTTCCGGTAGTGACAATATAAGAGCAGACATAAGCTTATCTTTTAATTTTTGGAAACTCCTTTCACACTCATTGGACCACACAAATTTGGCTTTCTTTTGAGTCAATTTGGTTATAGGTTAGGTTATAGAAGAGATTATATTCACAAACCTCTTATACTAACCCGCTAAGCCTAAGAAGCTCATAATATCTGACGGGGTCAATGGTCTAGGCTAATTTCTAATCACATTAACCTTTCTAGGGTCCACTTTG
The DNA here is from genome assembly GCA_025642045.1 of Solanum sejunctum. Taxonomy (NCBI): domain Eukaryota; kingdom Viridiplantae; phylum Streptophyta; class Magnoliopsida; order Solanales; family Solanaceae; genus Solanum; species Solanum sejunctum. The sequence continues at coordinate 19,138 of JAOTQJ010177867.1, forward strand.
ATACCATCCCCTGACAATACATGACCTAGGAAGGTCACTTATTTCAACCAAAATTCATACTCCTCATATTAAGCATATAACTTCTCTTCCCTTGAGTTTTGCAACACAACCCTCAAATGAGCCTGATGCTCTTCCTCACCAAGAGAATAGATCAAAATATCATCAATGAATACCACAACAAATGAATCAAGGTAGGGCTTGAAGACCCTATTCATTAAGTCCATGAAGATGGCTGGTGCATTAGTCAACCTAAAGGACATCACAACAAACTCAAAATGCCCATAGTTAGTTTGGAAGGCTGTCTTAGGAATGTCACGCTCCCTCACCTTCACTTGATGGTACCTGGACGGAAGATCAATCTTAGATAAGTGGCTAGCCCTTTGTAATTGGTCAAGAAAATCATTAATTCTTGGAAGAGGATACATATTCTTGATGGAGACCCTATTAAGTTGTTGGTAGTCAATGCACATTCTAAGAGACCTATCCTTTTTCTTCACAAACAATACCAGTGCACTCCAAGGTGATTGGCTAGGTCTAATGAAACCCTTCTCTGACAAGTCCCTCAATTGCTCCTCTAACTCTTTTAACTTTGCTGGGTCCATATGTTTAGGGGGAATAGAAATAGGTTGAGTATCAAGGAGGAGGTCTATATTCCTTTCGAGAGGAACACCGGGGAGGTCATTTAAAAATACACAAGAAATGCATGTACAACTTGAACCGACTCTATAGTAACTACTTTATACTCTACATACCTAATACTCACAAGATGATAAAGACACAACTTAGAGATCAACTTACGGGATTTAGCGAAAGAGATGAATCTACCCTTGACCACCTGATATGTTGTCAAATTACAGCATAGTTGATGCCTAAAATAAAGGATTTTATGAGTTCTTAAAGTGACTTTTTGGTGTTTTGATATACTTTTGTGTTAATCTTATAGAAAGTTAGGTTGCCATGATTTTGAAGAAAATTTATAGATTTTACTGAAGTATAGGTCATACGAGCCCTCTGACGAGTTGTAGCTCACACTAGGTGTCGTAGGATGGTGTGATTGCAATAATTAGACACCAAAAATCAGAAATCTGCCAAGTTAAGGTCATACCTATGAGCCCCAACCTACGAGTCATAAGGCACACTATGACTCGTACAGGTGGACTCATAGCAAGAATTAGAGAGCTAAAATATTAGACCAAAAAACTGAAGACCAAGACTACAAGACCAATATACAAGTTGTAGCTCAAGTGTAGGGTCAGAGTGAGCATGGTAATACAAAGAGTTCTTCTATGGTTACCATAAATAGTGAGCAAGTGAAAGTGAATAAAGAGATTATGGAGCAACTTGCTTAACTCCGTGTGAGCATGGATTTGATTTTGAAGCAAAAGTAAGCTAGTGTGAAGGCAATAGCTCACTAGCCCCCAAATACTCCTGTATATGATGATTAATTCTTTGATGAGGATGCCTGTTATGTAAGCAACCAAGCGGCGGGTTTTCGGAACAAGCCCCATGGGTCCAACTGAGACTATTGAAGGTAAGGCTCCAGGAATCAAGGTTGGAACTTCCACCAAGATGGGATGTATAGAGATAATAGGGGTGGATATTATGAGAGAGAGAGAGAGAGAGAGTGCTAGATGCATAATATGGGAGATGAGAAACCTACAAAAGCGGTCCTTATGTGCCACCACACAATTGTGATGTTGGATCAAGCAATTCTAGGATTAAAGGTATGTTTGGAAAGATGTTGAAGCAAGTAGACCATCAAGATGAGACTCTCAAGGGGTTGAAAGCAGATATCTCTAATATTAATCAAAATATAGAGTCTCATTAAGTAGCAAATAAGCAACTTGAACAACAGTTTGGGCAAGTGTCTTCACAACTGAACCAACACAAGAAGGGCACCCTACCAAGCAATATGGTTTAGAATTTGAAAAATGAAGGGCATTGCATGGCTGTGATGACTCAGAGTGGAAAGAGCACAATAGATCCCCCTATGCCAATTATGGTGTATGAAGTCACCAAGAAGGGTTTTGGTGGTCAAGTTGAAGTCGAGGGATAAGATCCGAAGGGTGGTTGGATGCAATAATAAAATATAAGGGAGCATGACAAAGTAAAATCCATCCTAAAACCTCCTCCTCCATTCCTTCAAAGGCTCAAAAATAAGGAAGAGGAGGGTAAATTCAAACACTTCCTCTCAATGTTGAAGCAACTCTCCGTCAACATCTTTCTCCTAGAAGCATTAGAGAAAATGCCTGGATATGCAAAATATATGAAGGATTTAGTCAACAAGAAACAGACTTTTGAGCCAAGAGTTCTCATAAGAACTCCAATAATATAGTGCGATTATGACTAAAGGTCTTGCTCAAAAATGGGAGGACCCCGGGGTATTCACCATACCTTGCAATATTGGCGACATTGAATTTGCATGAGCATTATGTGACTTAGGAGAAAGCATCAATTTAATGCCTATTACAATGTCCAAAAATCTCGGCCTTAGTACTCCTACCCCAATGCAACTGGAGGGAATCCTTTTGGATGTACTTGTTAAAGTAGATAAGTTCATCTTTTCGGCAGATTTTGTGATCCTCAACTACGAAGTTAATTTTGAGGTGCCCATCATTTTGGGAAAACCTTTTGTTATATTAGGAGAGAACTAGTGGATATGGATTCTAATTAGCTGTGGTTCAGGGTTAATGATACGAAAGTTGTGTTCAATATTCGCTAATCCATGAAACACCCAAATAAATTCAAGAGTGAGTTGTGGACATTCGATGATACTTGAAAAAAGAAGATGACAAAATTGCGTCATGACGTTAAACAAGGTGCTTCTTGGGAGGTAACCCAAGCATTTTGCTATTTATTTGTTTGTTTGAGACTTAGAGTAGTAGTAGTAGTAGTTAGATTTAAAGTTAGAGAAAATGATGTAATTGTAATAATTTTGAGGATTTCTGTGCTTTGAGGCTTGGTTTACAAGTGAAAAGAGGAAGAAATAAAGATCTGGAAAAATTGGATTTGGAGAAGCTCCTACGAGTAGGCCTACAAATTGTAGTCTTCACTACGACTCATAGTCATGCCTCATAGGGGGAAACAGTGAGCATCTGAAGTTGTCACATAGGCTACGAGCCAACCTTATGATTTGTAGGATGCCCTATAAGTCTTAAGAGGGGTTCGTAGTGCCTAGGTATGATTTCTGAATTTTTGCTAACTATTAGGTTAGGTATGAGACTGGGACCTGTGAGCTGTAGGATAACCTACGACTTGTAGTCGGGGTCTCAGAGTCATGATATGTGGCATTCTAAAGCCTGACCCAGTTTGTTATAAAAGGGGGTCAAAATAATTTTTGACCCTAATTTCCCCATTTTATAACCCTAAACATGATAAACAAAACCATTTCCCATATCATAAATCTATGTCCAACCAAAAATCCTAGTTGCCCACGTCAGTTTTTGACAAAGATTCCGGCAAAGGGTACAAAATCCTAGGTTTTGGTGCGAAAAGGATCTCTCCTTCTTTTGGTTCACTTTTCAACTCATTTGGTAAGCTTTTTTATTTCATTTTTGGATTATAATTGATAAACTTTTCTCTACATGAGTATAAGTTTAGTTTGATCATGCTTAAATATGCCAAACATCTCTTTGCTGAGCTAAGCTTGTAATGTAGGGTTTATTGGCTTTCAAAATGATTGAGTTATGTAATGAGACTTATTGGAGTTTTGAATGGATATTTATGAGTATTAAATTGATGAATTTTTAGTTTAAGTCACACTATTGTTGCTCACATAGGGTTGGAATGGTTATCGGAGTTAAAATTTAGATAGTATGGGTATGATTATATGTGTTTGAATATGTGAGTTGTGATTGAATTTCAAACGTTCAGGTGCAGACTAGTGGATGAGTTTTCTGAGAGTGAGAGGTCTAAGGGTTCAGTTGAAGTCCATAGGGTCAGGATTGACCCTTTTGCCAATTTTTCTCAAAGCCAAGCCCATGCAGCTCGGGAGCCTATGGAAGTTACAAGTGCCTCCCAGTCTGAAGAGAAGGTACAAGAAGTGGAGAAAAATGACTCGGGAGTAGTTCACCTTAGATGACTCCTACATATTTTGGCTCTGAGTTAAAGTTCGAGAGAAATTCTCAGCCTGAGAAGGAAGAGGCCCAATCTCAGCCCCCGATTAACCCCAAATAGTGTGTTGTGGGCATGAAAGAGATCTACGACCATGGGCTAGAAGATAAGGGGCATGGCAAGTCGATCCAAAAATTTCATGAGGAATCCAGGTTGAGCACAGTAGGGTTAGACAGATTACTTGACTTGGATGCAGGATTAGACAAGCATGGGCTCCATTGGACTATGTAGTAGCTAGGCAAATATGACCCTTTGGTGGCCTATGAGTTTTGTATTGCATGCCTTACTACATTACACAAGGGGCTGCCAAAGAACAAGAAGCCAATCGAGCAGCCAAGGCTATGAGTAGTGACAGTCAGGGGAAAGAAGGTTCATATCTCAGAGGAGACAATTCATCGAGTACAATTTGGGCCCACCTGTAGAGCACCCAAGTCGACTGCTAATGTAACATCCCACACCTTACAGTACTAGTATAATGGAAATGAAATATGACATGGTTTGGTCAAACTAGCGCTAATTTTCAAAAGTGCTTGAACCTCGCGTTAATGGGCTATATGTGCGTCTA
>JAOTQJ010177877.1:0-23814 GCA_025642045.1 Solanum sejunctum
TTTCTAAATGTGAATTTTGGCTAAAATCAGTAGCATTCTTGGGTCATATTGTGTCTGATGAGGGAATAAGGGTTGATCCACAAAAGATAGATGCTGTGAAAGATTGGCCAAGCCCAACGACACCCACGAAAGTTCAAAGCTTCCTAGGGTTGGCAGGTTATTACAGGAGGTTTGTTGAAGGTTTTTCTTCTATTTTTACACCTCTAACAAAGTTGACACATAAAGCAACTAAGTTCCAATGGAATGATGCATGTCAAAGAAGCTTCCAGGAATTGAAAAATAACCTAACTTCTGCACCTGTGCTAGTACTTCCAGAAGGCACTAAAGGGTATGTAGTGTATTGCGATGCTTTAGGAGTTGGCTTAGTATGTGTACTGACACAACATGGTTGGATAATTGCTTATGCATCTACACAACTCCAACCACATGAGAAAAACTATCCAACATATGATCTTGAGCTAGCAGTGGTTATGTTTGCTTTGAAAATATGGTGCCACTATTTGTATTGGGTTCATGTTGACATATATACTGACCATAAGAGCCTGCAATACATCTTTAAGCAGAAAGACCTAAACATAAGATAGTGGAGATGGCTAGAGCTAATAAAGGATTACGACATTGATATACTATACCATCCGGGGAAGGCAAATATGGTAACCAATGCTCTGAGTCGTAAGGCAACTACGAATACTGGTGATCAGGCCATGGTAAGTCAAGGGTAGCTAAGGATCTATGACAACTAGCTAGTTTGGGAGTTCGCCTTCTTAAAATTCCAAAGAAAGGGGTTATTGTACATAATACATCAGTGTTTCATTAGTAATGGAGGTGAAAGAAAAGCAGTTCGAGGATCCTATTTTACTATAGCTTAAGGACAAGGTGAGTCATGATACAATAAAGAGCTTTGACCTTACACAAAATGGTGTCCTTTACTACCAAAATAGATTATGTGAGCCTGATATTAATGGACTAGAAAAAAGAATAATGAAAGAAGCCCATCATTCCCGATATTCTATCCATCTAGGATCAACTAAGATGTATCATAACCTGAAGAGAATGTTTTGGTGGGGAGGTATGAAGGAGGACCTTGCAAAATTTTTAGCTCAATGTTCTAATATCCAATAGGTGAAAATAGAACACCAAACCCCAGGAGGTTATATGCAGTGTATAGAGTTTCCAACATGGAAGTGGGATATGATCAATATGGATTTTGTTACCGGGTTGCCTCTCTCATTTCAGAAGTTTGACTCCATATGGGTAATAGTTGACAGACTCACAAAGTCAGCACACTTCTTACCAATCAGGAGTGATTATACAGCTAAAGAATATGCTAAGCTATATCTCCAAGAGTGATTATACAGCTAAAGAATATGCTAAGCCATGAAAAAGTTAAGGTAATATAGTAGCAGCTAGAAATAGCCGAAAGTCATCACAAATCATATACGGATGCTAGAAGGAGAGGATTGGAATTCTCAGTAGGGAATTGGGTATTTTTAAAGGTGTTTCCAACCAAAGGGGTTATGAGGTTTGGCAAGAAAGGAAAACTAAGCCCATATTACATAGGGCCATATAAAATTATTAAGAAGTTCAGGCAGGTTGCATATGAACTAGAGCTACCCCAAGAGCTTTCAATGGTTCATCCAGTTTTTTATGTCTCAATGCTTCGCTCTTATTGAGAATGTGCAGATTACAAAAGATCTCACCTATGAAGAGGTATCTATTGCTATTCTAGATTGTCAAGTGAAGAAGCTAAGGAATAAAGAAATAGCTTCAGTGAAAGTACTTTGGAGAAATAAGAAAGCTGAAGAAATAACATGGGAAGCCGAGGATGCGACGAAGTCAAAATACCCCTACTTATTTGAAGCAAAAGAGGAAGTCCAATATCCAGAATTGGGGGCCTTAATAGGTACGTGTGTCTAAACATTTATTATGGTGAACTTCATTAAGCTATGCTATTGTGCTAACATTCGAGGATGAATGTTCTTAAGGGCGGAGGATGTAACACCCCACATCTTACAATACTAGTACTATACAAATGAAAGATGACATTGTTGGTCAAATTAGCACCAATTTTTAAAAGTTCTTAAATCTTGTGTTAATGGGCTATATATGCGTCTAACACTTAAGAGGGTCGAGTGCATACATATTTCATGTCGATTTGAGGAGATCACGGCCCTAAAAAAGGAGAAATAATTGAGGTGCTTGTAGGACTTAATAAGTTAGAAAGTGAGTCACCTACTTTCTTAGCTTAACTTTGCTAACTAAACGGAGACGAGGCCCGGTGTTGGATTTGTCCAAGTCAAATTATGAATAAAGTCTGTGTTTAGGATGTAACTTTAGCCCAAGTTTTAGTATCATAAATGGACTATACATTCCACCCAAGGAGGGTATTAAAAGGGGCCTAAATACATCACAATGTCTTTGATAAATTAGGTCCAAACTAATTAAGAAGAAAACTGAAAAATGGGCAGCAAATGCCCATCAATTTGGAGCCCCTTAAGTCCCAAGTAAAAGGACCAAGAAAGTACTTCACCAACTTAATATATTAATACTAAGAAACTAAAAGTGAGTCGGCCATGAAAGCTTTTAAAAAGGGGATAAAGACAGCACACTAAAGTCATTTCAACTTGGACAAAAAAAAATCTGCTTTCTTGGTTACTCTATGAATGTGTGGAAAATAGGCCTTACAACCTTACAATGATCCTTAAAGAAGCTCTAAATATTGAGTTTAAAGGTAAGTAAATCTACTTATACATCTAGCACAGTTTGTTTATCAAAACCAAAAACAAGCTAATTATACATGTGCTGGAAATTCTGGACAGCATGTATCGTAAGGACTGCTGTACAATTTTCTTGTTAATTAAGAGGGTTTTTTCTTCTTGGTTGGATGTATTATGAAGTAATACTTATGTATTTAATAAAGTTTGGTTTTATAGTAATGTTACCAGGCTACTGCACCACTTTTATAGTCCACAAAAGTGAGTCCTTATATAGTATCGTAATTGTGTTCTTAGTTTGAACTTGTGGGTAGTTGGATGGAAGGCTATTGCCTCAGGTCCTTAATGAATGATTTTTTACTATTCTAAGAATGGTTCAAGGCTTTTTTTATGTGTATATGTATTAAGAACAGCTTGGTTAAAGCTGGAATGAGTTTGGAATTATCGACGTCAAAATGGGGCAAAGGGACGTAACATTATGCTGTCCATTTGTAGGTTGTGTAAAATTATTATGTGTTCTGATTTGTGGTCCATTGTAAGACTGTAATGGCACTAAAATAGTCTTCACATGATGTTTACATGTGAATCTGTATTAGAAAATATAATTAGGGGCATAAAAGTTGAAAGAATATGCTCGGGTTTATATATACCCACTTGCTGCCCGTATGTTTTTTTTATGTGATTAGGATGCCAAGATGTATCTATTAACTACTAATGTTAGTTTTGTCACCTACTATATTGTAGATAAACATTGGTAAGAAGCAGAGGTTATCTCAAGGTAGTAATGAGGTCATACAACGAGGTATGTAAGGTTACTTGATTTCGTATTATTTGGCATGAAACATAGATCCTTCCTTCGCACATGAAGGCGCTTACTAATTCCGACATAACTATTAACTATGTATACCCTCTTTCATATATTCATATGCCCCCATACATTATTACCTTTCAAATCAGCATCACACGTGGATACGAAGTCACAAGGGTTGTTGTTGCTAAATAAAGTTCATAAGTTATTTCATCTCATACGCATTTCATTATATATGTAACGTACTCTTTTAATTATCATATTGTCTTGAATGATCATCTACATGTCACATGTTACATCTACAGTCCTATATCTCCAATATTGTAACCACCAAAATAATCATCTCAAAGGTAATTGAAAGATAAAGCATATTGTTTATTGATGGGTGGTATCCCGAGGGGTGGAAGAATCACCTAGACAGGGACGATCCTATCACGGGTGGTAGCCCGAGGGGTTAAGGAAGAACCTAGACAGGGATGATCCCGATATAGTTTTACCACTAGTCAACTTGTCATTTTTGTTACATGTTGTGCACAAATTATACAATAAAGGTAAGCTAATATAAAGAACATAAATTACATGATCCAAAGTATAACCAAAGGTGGTCTCTTATCCTACACTAGTGCACTAGTTTTATTTGAGTTGGTAATTCATATACGGTATTTTATGCCTTACATCGTTAGTACATTATCTCATACTGACATCCCTTATGGTGGACCTGCATTTCTTGCTGCAGGTACAGGTGCTAGTAGATCTCCCCGATAGAAGTACAGGATATCCAGTTGTTGATACCAAGCTCCAGGTTGCTTCGGGGCTTTGTTTGTGTCTAGAGCTTATATGTTTGTATTATACAGTTAGTCGACGCGGGGCCTGTCCTAACCCTTATCAAATACTTTTTGTTATCTAGAGGCTTTGTAGATTATATAAAGTAAACTGGGGTCATGTCTTATACTTTATACAACATAGCCCCAATGGCCTAGCCATATACATTTTCTGTTTGCTTTTTATTACTACTTATTTTCACAAAAGCATGTTGACTATTGAAAGCCCTTATAATATATATAGAGAATGCATAGAGATAGGTTGGTTCTCCTGGGCCTTATTGGTAATGGGTGCCAGTCTACCCTAACGGGACTTGGGGCGTGACACCTTCAAAGTGATGTTGACGCTAACTTTTTTACAAGCGACCCAATTGCAATTTTATGTCTAAGTCTTGTCTCATGGGAACTCCATACGACCCGTGGAGAGCCATATGACTAGTCAAGCCTCCAGTGATGCCACACTTTGAAATTTTTCCATTCATTCACTTATGGCGTCTTCGTAAATTTTAATTACTCTAATGCCCTTTTAGACTTCCAATGTTATCCTAATCTTCCTAAAAGACCTAAACACTATCCCAAAGGATAAAACTCATTACTCTCATCTTAAATACACTCTCAATTCTCTAAAAATTCTCCATAAATCCCCAATTCAATTTCAAGGAAATCCAAGAACAAGATTGGATTCAAAGATCATTCCAAGCCTCCATTTTCCCAATCTCAATTCTAAGCAACTCTAGATCTAAGGTATGTGGTGTTGAACCATTGGGTCCTTCCACCCATAGTGCATAAACTCTCTTTTGCTTAATAATTCATGATCTAAATTTACTTTTTTCATGTGGGTCTTGTATATTGAGATATTTACTGCACAATGATTTTAGTTCATGAAACTATGGTTGTTTTAGTATGTTTTGAGCTTTAAATCTTGGATCTAATATTGGATTTGATAAGGTTTTTTGATGTGAATATCTTAGGGATGTGGCAAGGTGTTGCTTGATAGTTTTAGCACTGATTTTATTGCATCATTTCATTTCTAAATTGCATGGTCTTTTACCCCTTATTACACATACCCCAAGTGTTTGATAAAATGTTCGGATGTGGTTTCTTGAGTAGTTGAAGGTCCAAAGCATGAGATATGATATGAATGATCTTATAATGATGAAATGAGCTTATGTATATGATTATTACCATATGAAGTATTGCACTAGAGCATATGATAAATCCTATATAAAGTGTTGCATTATACCATACCCGATCCTAGGGGACGAGCCCAGGTAACTATGTTGGGGGTTTATACTCATCAACCATGCGAGGGGTTTATATTTCGTCATCATGCTTGTAAGGTGTGATTACTATCAACCATGTGATGGGTTTATAACACACAACCACTAAGGAATTTATACCTTGAACAACTAGCTTGGTCACTTCTTCACATATCATATCCTATATAAGCGTGAGTTACTTAAGCATGTTTTACTTAAGCATTGGTCATATATGTCATATTGTTTATTACGTCTTTGTCTTAATATCGTTCACTTTTATTATGATGTCTACTTCTTATTGTATTGTATCCCATATACTTTCAAACATAGTAATGCATACTCTTAACTACATGATATCACCATGTAGGAACTAGTGCTCAAATTGATTATCCTCCTCCTCCACGTGGCTAGTTAGTGCTATTCCAAGCTTGTTGGTGAGTCCTCCATTTCGGGGACTATAGTCTATGTTGCTATTATCTATGTATTAAGACACTATCTTATGTTCTATTGACTATGAGGGTAAGCCCAGTAGCTTTGTCTTGGTCCCCGCTCTATCTATGTACTTAGAGTTGTTTGTTGGATGAGTTGTGTATTTATGATATGAGCTATTACTCCTTATCTTGATGTTGATGTTTTAATAATATATGCCTTAGCCCCTTATTCCTTTTGCTTATTTTATACCATTTATATGCGTCCATGACCAAGGATAGGATATGTAATGACAAGTTAAGAGGCTTAATTAGGGTTCCTTCGGGTTCCCTATTCGTTGTGTCATGTCTAAGCCCTATGCTTGGGTCATGAAAGTTCATAAAATATCTTGATATGTCTATAGTCATGTTCATCAATAACATTTTGGTATACTTGAGAGATTAGGAGGAATATGCCAATCACCTTAGAATTATCCTCCAAACTCTCAAAGACCACGAGTTGTATGCAAAGATTTTGAAGTGTGAGTTATGGCTTAAGTCATAGCTTTCCTATGCCATATTATTTCGGGTGATGGTTTCTGGTAGATTGCCCAAAAGATTGAAGCTATTAAGAATTGTTCCACTCTCTAACTGACATAAGAAGTTTCTTGGGGTTGGCAGTCTATTACCGCAAATTTGTTGAGGAATTTTCTTCCCTATCTTTGTCATTGACTAAGTTAACTCAGAAGGTCAACTTTAAGTGGTACTAAGTTGACTCGAAAGAAGGTCAAGTTTCTGTGGTTTGATGAATGTGAGAAGAGCATCCAAATATTGAAAACTCTACTAACTAGTGCAGTAGTTTTAACCTTGTCAGATAGAACAGAAGACTTTATGATACATTTTGATGGATCAAGAGTTGGATTGGATTGTGTGCTGATGCAGAGAGGAAAAGTGATAGCCTATGCTTCCAGACAACTTAAGGTTCATTAGAGGTATTATCCAACCCATGATCTTGTATTAGAAGCAGTAGTATTTACACTTAAGATTTGGCGACACTACTTATATGGAGTGTATGTTGATGTGTACACAAACCACAAGAGCCTGTAGTATGTCTTCAGTCAGAAAGAACTCAACCTGCATTAGAGGAGATGGTTGGAGTTGCTTGAGGATTATGACATAAGCATTCTCTACCATACAGGTAAAGCTAACATTGTTGCTAATGCTCTTAGCAGGTTATCAATGGGTAGTACAGCCCATGTTGAGGAAGCAAAAAAGGAATTAGTCAAGGAAGTGCATAGATTGGCCTGATTGGTAGTTTAGCTCGAAGAGAATGATGAGGGAGGCGTCAATGTTCAAAATGGATCTGCTTCATATTTAGTGGAAAAGGTGAAAGAAAAGCAAGACCAAGATTCTGTTTTACTTTAATTGAAAGAAGTTGTCCACAAAATGAAGGTAATGGTCTTCTCCAAAGGGGGAGATGGGGTGTTGAGATGTCCACAACTTAAGGAAAGTATATTAGTGGAGTGGAATGAAGAGCGATATCGCTGAGTTTGTTTCTAAATGCCCAAATTGTCAACAAGTAAATGTTGAACATCAAAGGCCATATGGATTGGCTTAGAACTTTGAGATTCCTAAATAGAAGTGGGAGATGATCAACAAGGACTTCATTGCCGCTCTATCGAGGTCTCAAAGGCAACATGATTTGATATGGATGATTATGGATAAAATGACTAAATCAGCTCACTTTTTAGCAGTAAAGATGGCTAACAAGGCAGAAGTGTATGCCAAGTTATACATCCTTGAGATTGTAAGGTTACATAGAGTTCCTTTCTTTATCATCTTGAATAGAGGATCTCAATTCACATCTCACTTTTGGAGATATTTCTGGAAGGGATTGGGTACTAAAGTGAATCTGAGTACTACCTTTCATCCTTAGACAGATGGCCAGGAAGACTATAACATTCAGAAAATGGGGGATATATTGAGTGCTTATGTCCTCGACTTTAAAGGAAATTAGAGTGACCACTTGCAATTGATCAAATTTGCATATAACAATAGTTATCATACAAGCATTCTTATGGTTCTCTATAAGGCTTTGTATGGGATAAGATGTAGATCACCAATTTGGTGGTTTTAAGTTAGAGAAGTTGAGTTGATTGACCTGAGATTGTCCATCAGTCGATGGATAAGGTAAAGGTCATTAAAGAAAGGTTGAAAACTACACAGAGCCACTAGAAATCTTACACCAGTGTGAGGAGGAGAGACCTAGAGTTTGAGGTGAGTGATTTGATATATTTGAGAGTGTCACCCATGAAGGATATCATGAGATTTGGGAAGAAGTTGAAGCTATGTCCTTACTATATTGGTCCCTATCAGTTTATGAAGAGGATTAGGCAGGTTGTATATGAGTTAGAGTTACCTTCAAAGCTAGACGCGATCCATCCGATATTTCACGTCTTCTAAGCTTGTATTATGAAAACACTCCAATCCAAATCCATGATCATCAGGTTCATAAGTTAAGAACCAAAGAGATTACCTCAGTTAAAGTCCTATGGATAAATCAATTCCTTAAGGAAGCTACGTGGGAAGCTGAGGAAGATATAAAAGCTAAATACCCATACCTATTCATGCCTGATGATGAGAATTTTAAAGGTCATATCCTTACTCTTGATTTGAATTGATTTATCTATCCGTGAGTTGATGTGTCTATTCTTAAGTCTAAATAGTGATTGTCTAGATGTTTAATGGGATGTGTGTTCGATTTGTTGAGAGAGTATTAAGAGGAGCCTTAATTGTTTTTTGTACCTTGGTGTCCACCCTTACTTATCATTCGAGGACGAATAATTCTAAGGTGGAGATGATGTAAAACCTGAAAAAATTATCAAAATACTGTTAGATGAGAGATATACACATAACGCGTCTTCCCAAACTCCAGTAGCAAATTTAAGGCTAAAAATGCAATCAACATGCAAAAGTTGTGTGAGGAAATGGTCTTGGTTGATTTTTAGAGCAACTAGATCAAAACATAAGTTTTTTGATACGAAAATATATTATAGATTAAGTGAGTGACAGGTCCTCGATGTAGACCTGCCGCAGACTTGTACTTAGATATGATCCCAATATTTTCTACAGAATTATAAGACTCAATCAGAAAAGTTTTAGCAAAAAACCTAGAAAAGTAGCCAAGTTCGCCATGCGGACTTGGTTCCCCCAAGGAGCATTTTTTCAGTTTTTTGTAAAGGGCATTTCAGACTTTTTTCAACCCATTCTAAACTTAAAGCATGATCAAAATAGGTAATTTTGAGCATCAAAAGGGTTTTATCCCCATTCATAAGTCTTTTCTAGGCTTCTAACAAAGACTAGGGCTAAAGAGAAAAGAGAAGAAATGAGAATTCAAGAAGATTGAGGAGAGTTCTTACGAGGTTGACTATCAAAACTCCACAGCAGGCATGTAAGGCTAAACTAAAATATGGAAATGTTCTTCCATGTGCCTCCATTGAGGGTAATAAAAATATTGTTATCATATTGAGTCTTCATGCATATTTCTTGAATGTTTTTTCTTGAAAATTATACATTATATGTATTTTGGTATATTGATGATCCTCACAAACTTGATTTACTGAATAAATGTTTTTACATGAGTTATTTTCATAAGTCATATATGTGATTTTGTAAAAGAATACATGAATAAACCTAGGGATTGAATCTAGAGACTTGAGATGAGAATGTTGATTGTGATTGTTATGTGAGCATGATGATAGATTGATAAAACTTGATGGTCCCATGAGTATTCATAATTGAACTCTAGAAATTTATCTAATTGACTTCCTCCTAATTATTTATCTAAAACTTGAGCTATTGGATGAGAATTGAGTTGATGAGATGATTGATATGATAAGCCCAAAGGCCCAATTAATAAAGAGCTAATGAGATGATGGGAGCCTATATGAGACTAATTGTGATGATTGATTGAGATAGTTGATTTTTGAGCATTGAGTCTTAGGAGGAGTATCGAGCACTGAAATGAGTAAGAGTAAATTTCACTCGCACTCATTAACTACGTCGCCTAGTGTAGGTGAGGATTGAACCATTACATTAGAGGTTCCCTCTTGAGTTAAAATCCCTGAAAGAAATAGAGGACTTGAGAGACTAGATCCCTCGTGGATATGATTCGTTCTTTATTTGGCAAGTATAGAAAGGCTATGGCAACATCACTGTGATTGTTGTACAATAACTGGCTTATAAGTGATTATTATCGGATAAGAGAAACTCCCAGATAGGTCAAACACTGATAGTACTCTGAGTTGAGTTGATTGGATGAGGTTGGATTGGTATAGATTGATCATTGTCTACTCTTTATTCTTACTTTAGATAGACGTTTGGCAATCTAATTTGAGTATCTTTTGAGTTGATGTTAGTATTTATTATTGTGCCTAAATTTGTTTCATTCATCCATTTTACGTACTTGTACATTCCACATACTAACATCTATTTGGACTGCATCATTTTATAATGCAGAGGCAAGTACTAGAGATAATCAACAGGTGCAACGTTGAGGATCTACTGAGTTGGTGAGTTTTCCTTACTTTGGAGGATCCTCATTTTATTTTCATCTAGATATTAGAGATGGACTTTAGATTAGATTTACTTTTGAGTTGAGGTAGCCATGGGTTTATCACTAATTGATAGTGATAGAGGCTTCATAGACAAGAGTTAAGTTACTGATTAGAGATTATGTTGAGCTAGTTTCTTTCATACTAGCCTATTTGCTTGATGTGATTTTTGAGACTCGGATTGTCCACTATTTATTATCTTTAGTCTTATGCTGATTAGTTATTTATAAAGAATGAATGAAAGTGATGAGACCAAGTGATTCATTTGGGGGATAGCAATAGTCTTTGAGTGTCGGCCACGTCTAGGGTACCCTCCCGGGGCGTGACAGCTTGATAAAGCTTGACAAAATGATGAGCCGTACGATAATCATATGAGCAATGTCCTTTCATGCCACATTAACGACAAATATTATTTCTTCCATTGGAAGTATTATTTTGAGAAACTCTATTATTCTTATGTTTATTTTCATGATGATGGTAATTATTTCATCTGCCACTACGCCCTCGCCTGTGTCCTCGTTGGTGACCATGATCACGGCCACGATAATTATTGTCTAGATTCAAACTAATTAGACCTTGCTACAACATTCATTTCAAGGAATGGAGTAGACCTAGTGGGATAGGCTTCATGATTTCTCATTGGCAAAGTATTATTTTGCTCATCCACAAGTAGGCATGTAATTAACTCAAAATATTTCTTAAATCCCTTTTCACGATATTGTTGTTGTGGCAACACATGTGAAGTGTGAAAGGTAGAAAGAGTTTTCTCAAGTAAACCATCATCAGTGATAGTATCTCCACATAATTTTAATATGGAACTCACTTTGTGAATAGCAGAATTATATTCAGTTACAGATTTAAAAGCTTTAAATCGAAGATGTATCCATTTATATTGAGTTTTTGGAAACACAGTAAGTTTTAGTGTTCATATTGATTTTTTAAATTAATTGATAATTCAAGTGGATCTTTCATAGTTAAATATTCAGTTTGTAATCCTTCATGAAGGTGATAGCAAAGAAAAATCACAGCTTTTTCTTTATTTTAACTTAATGTTTTATTTCCTTGTTTAATTGTGTCTCCAAGTCCTTTAGAATCAAGGTGAATTTCAGCATCAAAGGTCCATGATAAATAATTTTTTTGATAATATTAACTACCACAAATTCACGTTTTGATAGATTCGACATGATGAAAACTTTAAATAGAATGAATCAAAGATAACTTGTGAACAAAAGAATTATTTCTTTTTGTAAAAGTAAACTTAAGTAGATCCTAGAAGAGCAAGTTGATTGCTGATTAGTATGTTATCTAATTAATTTTCAATCAACTCAAAGTAAAATGAGTATTAGAATATAGATATATATTACACTAGTCCTATTAGTTATAATAATATATAATGCTCAAATGAAAATTTAAGAAGTATCATAAGTTGTTCAACAAATAAAGTCTGTTGATATTATTATAATTATATATCATAAGATATAAGAAAAACTAGATAAAGATTGTGTACGTACTGAGATTGCAGCTTAACTTATTCGTAGGATGTTGGAGTTACATACCGATAACGTGTTGTCAAATGATGAGAACATATTAAAACTAAGAAGGAATATAAAGAAAAGATGTAGTATTTTTTGTTCTCACTTTTTTTTTTGTATATTGATTTTGTACAAGAAAGGGGGTATTTATACTTCTGTATACGTGGTCATTTATGGTTTACTCATAACCATGTATGTACTTTGTACACCAAGTATATTACATGGATGATTAAATTACAATACAAACTAAAATGACTGCAAATCCATCTTGCACATAATGTATATTGTGTGTATACATAAATTGCCACAAAATATATTATGTGGATATAGAAAATATTTATTTGCACATCTATTTTACAACAAAAGGTTTCAAGTTTTTTACCCCACCTCCTACCCTCCTCCCTCTGCATCAGCCCCCCTGCCCCCCCCCCCCCCCAAATTAATTTAGTTTTAAAAAAATTATTTTTTTCACCCCATCCCCTACCTAGACCCCTCTATCACCAACACCCCACCCCTTACACAAAATAAAATTAAAAATTCTATTTTTTTGAATATTTCAAAATTTTAAAATTTCATTCTTTTACACAAGTCCCCTTCCTCACGTAAGCATTCCCCCCGCTCCAAAAAAATGAACAAATTTCCTTCTTGAAATTATTTAAAATTTTGAAAAATATCATTGTTTACCACATCCTACCTCCCACCCCCAAAAAATATTTCAAATTATTTTTTAAGTAAAACTCAAATTATTTGAAAAGTTATTTTTTGGTATAAATTTTGTGTGGCATTTTGGGCCATTTTATTAAAAAATAATCATCTGGCCACAAGGTAGAATCCTAAAAGCCCAATATACATTGAAACCTACCTCTCTAATTAGTAAACCTCTTCTAGTAACTTCAGCCTTTTTTGCTCCTTCATTTTTAACTTTTGTCTATTAGTGCTCCCTTCTGGCAATTGCAGAAATCCCTTTAACTTCTTCCTCTTTTGGATATACTTCTGACTTGTGTTGTTGTCACTTTTGTTGATGCACGCACAAGTGCATTCACTTTTGACAGGTACACTGCATCTGCCTTTTGTCTTTCTTTCTGTATCTTTTTTGTTTCCTGATCATCTTCATGTCTTACTTATCGGTAAGGTATATCCATTTGGTGATGTATTCCATGATGTTATTCTTCAAGAGTTCACAATGCAGGCATAGGCATTAGATCTAGTATTGTGCCTTTTTTTTTCTCTTCGTGATAAACCAATAGTCTTTGTTCCTTACATTTCAGTTGATCTTGAGCTGGTAGGCAACTTCTGCTTGAATTCCATACTGACCTTCATGCTTTAATGTTAAATATGTCACTCTATTCAATTTGTTGATGAAGATTGCTATGTGCTCTAAAAGATTAGCCAGATTTCTTTATAGCAATCTTTGCTCTCCTTACCAAATAGGAAAACTCATTCGTAAATATTTATATGGTTTTTCCCAGCTTTTTTCAGTTTCTGTTATCAGGCTCTACATGTATATATTTTCCTTTTGTTGTTATCCTGATGAATGGTACACTGCATCTCTTATTTGTTTCTTTTTCTATCTTTTTTGTTGCCCGACCATCTTCGTGCCTTGCTTAGTAGGTAAGGTATGTCCATTTGGTCATGTATTCTATGGTGGAATTCTTCAGGAATTTACAGTGCAAACATAGGTATTAGATCAAGTATTATGCCTTTTTTCTCTTCGTGATAAACTATTGACCTTTGTTCCTTACATTTTAGATCTTGAGCTTAAAGCCAACTTTTGCTTTGATTTCATACTGACCTCCATGATTTAATGTTAAATATGTCACTGTATCCTTGGTTTTTGGGTGAAGTTTGTTATGTTCTCCAAAAGATTAGCCAGATTTCTTTTATAGCAGTCTTTGCACTCCTTATCAAATAAGATACCTCATTTGTAAATATGTGTACTCCTTTTCTCTACTTTGCTCAATTTCTGTTCTCTAGATCTGCATGTACATATTTTCCTTTTGTTTTTACCCTGATGAATGGTATCTATGACTTGTTTGTGTTTGTTATTCATATCTCCTCTTTAGGAAACTCCTTGAAGCTTTTAAATTTCTGCATCTCTGTGTTATGAATGGTTGGACTAGCCAAGTATTCGACCACCTGATTTCCTTCCCATTATATATGCTTTATTTATATTTCCTACTGTTGTATGGGCAATGTAATTTGTTCCATTATTTCAAAAATATTTCATACTATTCTCCATTCAGCATGCACATCCTCACCATAGCTGGGGAGTCCGTCGCTATTATAATATTTTTCATCGTTTTTCTATTATGACTTTTAATGATGCTTTTATTGCTTTAGCTTTTGCTTCTATAATACCTGTTCCTTTTGACTATGCATACTCCCTAATTGTCCCTTATTAGAATTCATATGCACCTTCCCCCGACTTTTCCTTGCTTACCTATCACGACCTGGACCTAGGTTCAAGGAGTGACATGGCGAATGGGAACCCAAGAGCCCCCAAACTAGACTCATAAATGTATTCACACATCACCGATTTGGAAGCTTAGATGAGTTGTAAACAAATAGTTCTAAGGGATGGGAAAGTAGGACTTACGCTATGGGATTTCATAGGGGATGGGGAGTAGCATGGATTCATATAGCACATAACATATAAGACTAGGAGGTGGGTAAGCATGACTCACTCTATGAATGAAATACGAGACTTAGGATCTTTCACATCATAATATCAATCCATAACATATGCTCATAATCAAACCATAATGACCTAACCATATCAATGACATAATTCTTCGAATATAACACTTAGTACATTAGCATAAAGAGGTCTACAAGATGTCCAACAATGCCTCTAATCATAAGATAAGACGGGGGCCAAAACATATCTCGGGCTCACCCTCAAAGTAAATAACATAAACTAAGCACCATAGATAGAGGAAATGTCTTTGGAAGATAGGACTAACCATGACAAACAAATCTCAAGATCAAAGCTAGGTGGCATACGGTGGATGAACGTACTCTTCAGTCACTATATGGTTAGATCATATAGGCAAAAATATTCATTAGTATGTTTGAATATATTGTGTATGTGGGCATTCAATGCACATGAACTTATTAAACCTACATCTAATGTCAGATAACAAGGGTACATATATAGAAAGAACCATATATCAATGAATAATACATCAATATGCCAAGAGGAGCATGATGCATGAATGTGAAAATACTTCATATATATTGAGGATTGAACCATAACCAACATGATACTAAGTGAGTTATAACTTGGAACCTCATTGTCTACCCCACAATAGATAAGAGGTGACTTACTTGCCAAAGGTAGATCCTTAATCATTCTTCCCCTTGAGGCATAAACATACCTATGTTAGGCACATAGCTCAAGAGAATGGAGTATGGACCCTTGGGGATAGCACATCCTGACTCAAATACCATCAGTGCTAGGTCATCATCCCACTAGAATATATATATATATATGCATGCTTGTAAAAGAGGCATAAGGATATCAAATCATTTACATGCATTAATAGGCTTAAAGGCCAAATCACATCTTCATAACCATGAATAATAGGCTAAAATAAAAGTCAAAATATTCATGAGTACTTTTCATGCATAGGGATAGCTCCTTTAGAGCAGCTTCTTAAGAAATGAGAATGGACTCTTGGGGATAGCCTGTCCGCCTCAAACCTTAATTGATGCTCCCTAAACATAGTGGTGTAAAAATCCATAATTGCTCAATGAGCCTTAATCATAGACATTTATGTAATCATATTCTTGTCATCACCATAATCTTCTCATAATCATATACAAAAACATCATTGGGGCTTGACCCACTTCATAAAAACAATAGCCATGTATGCATATGCCATGATAAGATGAGAAATAGCATGGGTAATAGAGATTTCAACTTAAATCAACAATACATTATGAAATTCAAGTAAAGACATACGTAAAATTCACATTTAAATCGTAATATAGATTATCCAGGCTAAATTCAAGCTTTAAAGGGGCTATGACTTTCGTAACTTCAATGCATTTCATCATATTAAGGCTTAATTCACTTTAAATCAATAAATAAGCATAGCCCATACATCAATTGAATTTAATGAATAATAATTCTTTAAACCCATATTTAAAGTAAGCTAAAATTCATGAAAAATCACTTGAAAAGGTTTAGGCCTTCTGGGTTGAAAGGGAACTAGAATCAAACCCATATATCTTAGCTAATGAAGAAGATTTAAGAAGAAATTTGGTGACGAAGGAACCTTTCCTTGAATGTCAAGCTTAAAACCTACAAGAGTTCTTTGAAAGAGACTTAAAGAGCGTCTTGAGAGAATTTCAAATGTGACAAATGAATTTGAATGAGAGGAATAAAGTTTAGGTCATTAGGAAGCCTTTAAGTAGCATAGGAAGTCACAAGAGACCCTTAGAATAAATTATAATTATGAAAATGCTATTAGTCAAACAACGTCGTCTCAAGTAAGTCAATGCAGTTCGTGACACACCACACGGACCGTATGTTCATCCGTGAACCAACACTTAGAAAAATTTTCACTTGATGAAGGTCTAAAATGGTAATCCTATACTTAGAATTTTTTGACGAAATCATTCCCACGGGAGACTTCACGGGTCATATAGTGTCACGCAGGCCGTGACACTACCCGTATCCCTCCCCTTAGAAAAATTCTCATGACAAAGTTACGAGATGTTGATTCCATACTTAGAAAAATTATATGGAAGGCCATACAAGTCGTGTACTTGGCCATGTCATCACATTTAGTCCTAAAACTGTAGGATGTCAAGCTAAGGCCACCATATGGTCCGTAAGGTATCACACGGGCCGTGAGAGGTCTAAGTGTGGCATGCCTTAGTTTAAATCACCTAGTTTAGGGTCAAACATCCTCTTGAGACCAATGGTCACTATATGGAGGCTCCACAGGCTGTGACCTCACATGGACCGTGAGAGTTCCCATGGAGCATCACCTTGGTCCAAAACTTCTCGAAGTCAAATTTTTCAAACTCCAATGAGATCATACAATGTCAGGGTCCTAACATCATATCTACCTTGGGAATATTCATCCTTGAATATGCAAGAACAAGGCCTGAAAGGCTTAACTTAGAACATGAAACTTTAAATCACAAGATACCATGCATTTTCATTACATGAAATTCATAAGGCCATTAAAACTTACATAAAAACATATTCAAATCATTTAAAACATCATAGAAATTATTTTGGTGCATATGTATGCATGTCATGTCATGAAACTCAAGAATGAAAGAGTTAGGATCACTTGGAAAAAGGAAAGACCTAGTAGCTTAGGCTTGAGTAGATTGGAAAAGATGGGGATATCATTTCATCATGTCCAACTCTGCCTCCCATGTAGCACTCTCCTCATGTTGATTTCTCCAAAGTACCTTAACTGAAGCCACATCCTTGTTAAAGCTGCTTCACTTACCTATCCATAATTTCCACCAAAACTTTCTCATAAGACAAGTTCTCCTCGACCTCAACACCTTCTAAAGACACAATAGTACCAAGTTCACCAACCAACTTCCTCAACATATATACATGGAAGACCAGGTGAATAAAGCTTAAATCCAGAGACAACTCCAATCTATAATCCATATCCCCAATTCGCTCAACAATCTCATAAGGGCCTATATACCGAGGACTTATCTTGCACTTCTTACTAAAACACATCACACCCTTCATAGATGAGACCTTTCTATACACCCAATCACCAACATGGAACTCAAGGTCCCCTTCCTAACTTTTGAATAGCACTTTTGGTGACTTTAGACCTTTTTCAACCTCTCCATAATCAACTTCACTTTCTCCATAGTCTCCAACACCAAATCTAGGCCAACTAAAGCATCTTTCCAAAAATCAAACCACCCCTCTGAAGATTCACATCTCGTACCATAAAAAGCCTCAAACCGCTCCATACAAATGCTAGCATGAAAGCTATTATTATAAATAAACTCGATGAGCAGAAGATGGTCATCCCAATTACCCTTGAACTCCAACACATAAGCCCTCAACATATCCTCCAAGGTTCGAATTGTCCTCTTGGCTTGTCCATCGGTTTGAGGATGAAAGGCAATGCTCAACTTAATCTTAGTACCAAGTTCTTTTGAAATGACCTCCAAAAGTAAGAAATAAATTGAGTGTCACGATCTGATATGATAGACCTAGGCACACCATGCAACTTCACCAACTCTTGGATGTACAACCTT
Source organism: Solanum sejunctum (assembly GCA_025642045.1). NCBI lineage: Eukaryota > Viridiplantae > Streptophyta > Magnoliopsida > Solanales > Solanaceae > Solanum > Solanum sejunctum. The sequence goes on from JAOTQJ010177877.1 coordinate 18,410, forward strand.
ATATAATCTTCAGCACCAAAAATAGTCTTGAGAGGTAGCAAATGAGCTGACTTAGTCATCTAGTCAATGATAACCCAAATGGAGTCAAATTGCCTTTGGGTCCGAGGAAAAAACAACATCCATGTTCACATCTTCCCACTTCCAAGTAGTAATCTCAATATCTTGAGTCAAACAAATGAGTCTTTAGTGCTCTACCTTTACATGTTGACTATTAGGGCATTCAGATACAAACTTGATTATATCCTTCTTCATACCATGCCACGAATATACCTCTCTCAAATCTTTATATGTCTTAATAGATCCGAATGAATAGAATAATGAGAGTTATGGGTTTCACTCATCATTATCCTCCCAAGATCAGCCACATAACCAATTTTGATACCGAAGCACACCATCTCATCCTTAGGAGAATACCTCTATTTCATTTTCAACAACCAACTTCTTCAATTTAGCTAATGATGGATCTAGATCTTGCTTAGCCTTTACATTAATAACTAACTAGATTCGGCCCCATTTTGAACACGAATATTACCATCATTAAAGTCGGCCAACCTAACATCCAACCTAGCTAGTCAGTGAACATCCGTTGCCAACTCCGTCTTATCCTCCTCAACATGAGCCAGAATTCCCATAGATAGCCTACTAAGAGCATAGGCTACAATATTTGCCTTGTCGAGATGATATTGCACAATCATGTTGTTGTCCTTAAGGAGCTCTAACCATTTCCTTTGCCTCAAGCTAGGATCTTTTTAAGCGAACACATATTGCAAGCTCTTGTTATCGATAAAAATATCAACATGCACACCATACAAATAGTATCTACAAATTATCAAAGCAAATGCCACCGCCGCTAACTCAAGATCATGAGTGAGGTATTTATGCTCATGGACTTTCAATTTCCTTGATGCATATGCTATTACCTTACCATGTCACATAAGTACACAACCCAAAAGCATCACAATGCACCATAAACCTATCCAAGCCCTTTGATAAGGTCAAAATAGGAGTTGATATAAGCCGATCCTTCAAATTCTGAAAACTCTTTTCACATTCATCCGACCATACAAACTTAGCCTTATTTTGGATCAACTTAGTCAATGGAGATCTGATAGATAAGAACCCTTCAAAAAACCTCCTATAATAGCCATCTAACCTAAGAAAATTCTAAATATCTGAAGGAGTCAAAGGTCTAAGCCAATTCTTCACGGCCTTAGTCTTTTTCTGGTCAACCTTCATACCATCACCGGACACCACTTGACCTAATACACCTAAGCAAAATTCTCATTTTCTAAACTTGGGATATAAATTATTTCCCTCAAGTTCTGAAGAACCAACCTAAAGTGATCCATATGCTCCCGCTCACTTCAAGAGTAAATGAGGATATCATCAATGAAGACAATAACAAACTATCCAAGAATAGCTTGAACACTCAATTTATAAGGTCCATAAACACAATCTGAGCATTGGTCAACCCATATGACATCACCATAAATTCAAAGTGGCACATAACTAGTCCAAAAAGCCGTTTTAGGGATATACTCTCTAACCTTCAATTGATGGTAACCAAAATGGAGGCCAATCTTTGAGAAGTGGTTAGCCACTTGAAGTTGATCAAATAAGTCATCGATTCTAGACAACGAATACTTATTCTTGATGGTCACCTTATTCAATTGCCTATAATCAATGGACATCTGAAAATATCCATCCATCTTTCTTACAAATAACAGCGAAGCTCCCCATGGAGATATACTTGGCCTAATGAAACCTTTCTCCAACAAATCCATCAACTGATTCTTTAGCTCCTTCAACTCGGTCGGTGCCATATGATAGGGAGAAGTAGAGATAGGATAAGTATCCGAGAGAAGATCTATGCCAAAGTCTACTCCCCTTTCAGGAGGAATACTGAGTAAGTCTTCGGGGAACACATCCAGAAACTCATTCACCATTGAAATTGATTCAAGAGTAGGTGACTCAGACTCCACATCTTTGACCCTCACAATATGGTAAATACACCTCTTTGATATCATCTTTCGAGCCTTAAGGTAGGAAATAAACCAACCCTTAATAGCAGAATTACTACCCTTCCATTTAAAGACGGGCTCATCCAGAAGTTGGAACTTGACCTTTCGAGTCCTACAATCTGTAGAGGCATATGATGCATGCAACCAATCCATCTTGAGAATCTCATCAAAATCAAAAATCTCAAGTTGCACAAGATCATACAGAAAGACTTTATGCAACACGAAAATAGGAAAACCCCAATAAACTCTATGAGTAACCACAGATTCACCCACAGGAGTAGAAATTGAAAAAAGGTCCCTCAAAGTTTTGGGACCCAAACCAAACTTAACAGCCAACAAAGGAGTAATAAAAGCCAAATTTGTACCCAGATCAAGTAAAGCATAAGCATATAATTAATGTCTTTAACATACCCATCATAATATCCAGAGTTTCTTCCACATCCTATCGAACATACAAAGCATAGAACCTGTTATTTTGTATGGGCACCACCTGTGGAGCTCTTGGTTGGGCTAAATTACCTTGAACTTTTTTACCATTATTTAGTGCCTTTGGACTATCAACAAGTTTTTGCCCTGTGTTTCTACAACCGAAGCAAGCACTCTAACCCCATAAGCACTTTTGACGTGATTTCTCCCACACTTGTCACATCATGGAGTTAATGGTCCACCACCAACCGGTGCCCTAGGAGGAGGTATCCTAGTATTAGCAACTAAAGCATTATAACCTTAGTCCTATTGAGGGCGACCAAAACCACTACTCTTGGAGTTGGAGAACCTACCATCATAACGTGCTCTCTTAGGATCAACCGCTCTCCCCTTCTTGAGTTTCTCCCCTTCAATTTGCTCTACGTATACCATGAGTCTGGAGATATCCATTTCTTGAATTAATATGGACGTGCAACTCTCCTTCACCACTAAGTCTTAGATACTGAAAATGAACTTGTGCATTCTTTCATGGGGATCAGCCACAAGCATAGGAGCATACTTAAAGAGCTTGGTGAACATGAGAACATAGTACCTCACATTCATATCACCCTATTTGATGTTGATAAACTCAGTCATCTTGACTTCCCTAAGCTTAAGTGGGAAGAAATAATCCAGAAAGGCCAACTTGAATTCCTCCCAGTTAACATTATTATCACAAACCCTCTCCATCAACCATTGGGTGTACCACACTTGAGCCATATCTTTCAACTAATAAGTAGCCAACTCAACTTTCTCCAAAGAAGTGACAGCCATAAAATTCAACATCTTGGTGAGCTCATCAATGAACTCTTGAGCATCCTTATGACCTTTTGACCCATAGAACTCTAGAGATTCATTCGAGCAAAACTCTTACTCTCTAGGCCAGAGTGGGATTCCGAGAAAGATTAGCCTTCCTAGTATTGGAAGTTACCACCTGGGCTAGCATAGCGAAGGCCATATAGAATTCACTATTAGAGATAGGCTCTTCCATAGACCCTTGAGGTGCTTGCCCTCATTAGCCAGGTCAGTCTTGGTAGGGGAGCTTTACCTCGAGGCATCTTCTGTAATGGAGCAATGACACCATCAAGATAAGGAAACCAAACATACGAGCCATACCACAACATAAGGCATGAAAAGTGAGATAGTTCTATCATGACCCAACCCAGGGGCCGTGATTGGTGCCGATAGGGCACCCAGACATAGACTAGACCGAATTTCCATTCACAATAGCTAAGGAATTTCATGAAATTTTGACAGAGTTTTCTCTATTTTTCTAACTAGCCTCACCTGTAAATAGCGAACCCAACAGTACCAAATATCACTATATGATCATATACATATATGAGGGCCGACAAGGTCATCGCTGCGGCAGAACTGCCCAACAAACATATCGTACAAACGAGATCATACCAACATAATCTCCCACATCCACATGTATCCACAGACCTCTATACACAAAAACTAGATCGTAAGATGGGATAGGGCCCCGTCATACCCTCGAATATATATATATATATATATATATATATATAAATGGCAAATATAAACGTACGCGTACAAGTCTATACCGAACGATCTGCTCCTGATGCAAGGGATCACTTCAATGGTGGGTGGAAGTCCTAAGAAGACAGACTTCTAACCTGTTACTCTGTACCTGCGGGCATGAACGCAGACCCCGAAAAGAGGGGGTCAGTACGAAATACGTACCAAGTATGTAAAGTGGAAAGCCCGAAATGTAAGTGAAAGTAATAATCCAAATAAGGAAGTATAAAAGTCAAACTTGTATGTCAACATCAAAATATTTATTTATTCAAACATAAAAATAATGCATATCGAACGACAACGATGGTGACCTCCAAACGCGCGCCATACCACAGCATAACACCAGAAGTTTCAAATCTCCGAAATCTCCAACTCAAATCCCAGCTGTAACATAGGATAGGTGAACTAGGGAGATGCGCCAAGCGTTCACGTATCATAAAGCATAAAGGTCACCATGCATGTTTATGGAGCCGATACGACGGTGCCATGCACTCTCGTGAGTTGGGGCGAACTCGGCCCAGCACTCACACGTCATGATGCCATCCCAGCCCAGTTCCTTATGTCTCCAGCTAAGCAAAGCCGGTCCATGGGCAAACCGACCCACCGTATCCAGCCTACCTCAGAATATACATACATATAATCATATATGCGCACGAAATATTCGGCCTAGGAACCGATAAACGAGGCCAAACGAGAACGAGCAATGTCGTGAGAATCGTATGCACAAAAACTGGTTTCAAAAACTTGGACATATCCAAAATGTTCACTTTTGAAATCAAGTAGTTATCCTTTTATAAATTTTGCCATAACTGCTCAAATTCACATTTAGAGGTAATTTCAGAACGACTGACTCATAGCTTTCCAATTTTGTAACTCCAGTCAAACGAACACTGTTCATGGGTTCAAAATTGAAAAATTTAAGATGAAATAAATTTATCATAAGATTGGTCAAACATGAACGTAGATTATTTTCAAACTCAATTTGTACATGAAAGGAACTTTTCAATTGTCCAACATTGAATAAACTTACGAATTCATGCCAAAGGGTAGGAAATCTTTACATACCTCAATCGCACTTGCCAACTAGCTATAACGTAAAGTGAATCCAACCTTAGACTTTCGAATGTTCAACGTCTACACAATTACAATAACGCCAACAATTATTATTCATATCGAACCTTAATCCCTAACTTTTTCGTTCTAAATTTATAAAAATTTTGGCAGCATTTCCCCTTAAAATACACCATCTCGAGAATTCAGCTCGGCTTAAATAATTAGTCAACAGCAACACCAATAGCCGATAACATCAATAAACCTTTTCAAATACCACCACAACATCAAAACGCCACAAAACGCTATTGCGACGTAATTAGCAAA
>JAOTQJ010177895.1:0-23812 GCA_025642045.1 Solanum sejunctum
GTTGGCTGGATACGGCGGGTCGATTTGCCCATGGACCGGCCTTGCTTAGCGGAGAAATAAGGCGCTGGGATGGGATGACATCTTAGCTTGTGAGTGCTGGGCCGAGTGGGGTTAGTCAGAAAAACAGAGGAAACTCTGTCTAAATTTTATGAAATCCCCTAGCTGTCGTAAGTAAATATTCGGTATAAGTGGTTGTCATGGTGTCCAATCGGCACCATTCACGGCCCCTGGGTTGGGTCGTGACAAGTTATTGTTCAAAACCAAAATCAAACCAACTTAATTCGATTTTTAAATTCTGAAAATTAACCCAATCGAACTATAATATACATTAACTGATTTGGTTATTTCGATTTTAGTTTGATTTGGTTCGGTTATTAACCATACAACAAAAGTAAAAACAATGATACCTTTAAAATGGAGAAAAAATGACAAGATCTATTCAAAATGAAAAATAGTTAGAACAAGTTATATTATGGAATATTCAATCATTTTAAATTTACTGTGAAAAAATTTTAAATTCACAATTTTGGCCTAGAAAGAAGAAATAGTGACCTTTCTAGTCCCACCAAGAATTGTCATAGACATTTATATACATGAAATTAATAAGCTAAATGTTCTTGTCTTAAGCATTTGTGCTTTTATAAATAGATTAAAAAATAAAAAATATTTTTATAAATAATGTATATGTATGTATAATTATAACATATATGAATATAATTTATCGGGTTGATTTGGTTATTTCATTGATTTTTCTGAACAAACCCAAACCCAAGCAAAACACTATCGATTTTTGAAAAATCAAAATCAAACCAAACCAAATCACAACCCAAATAAAATTGGCTTATTTAATCTGTTTGGTTTGGTCTTCGATTTGGATCGATTTTTATCCAAATCATGAATATTCCTACTTATAATCATTCTCACATCACAATCACAATTATAATTGACTCTCAAAATAAGGCTCTAGACTCAATCCTTATCTTCTTTCATGCATGTTTTTAAAAGATAACACATAGGATTTATGTAATATCTCATGAAAATATTCAATTCAAGAAAGCAAGGTTATAATGATCATCAACATATGAAAATACATGTAAGAAATATAATTTTTCAAGAAAAAAATCAAGATTCATGCATGTAGACTCAAGAACCTTCAACTCTCTTCTAAGGCCATCTACGGGGCATATGAGTGAATGCTCTCATACTTTTTGTTTAGCCTTACATACCTGGGATAAAACTCTTCAAATCACCCGTCAAGAATTCTCCTTGAATTTTTCAAGTGTTATGAAGAAGGACTTAGAATGAGATTTTAGACCCTATTACTCATCAAAATGACCTAAATTGATCATGTTTTGAATTTAGGAGGGGTTGAAAAAAGTCTAGAATGCCCCTCAGAAGAATTAAAATTTTGAATTTCAGTGGAATAGATTGGGGTAATAGGTCCGCGATGCAGACCTATCGCGCACCTGTGTAATTTTAAAAATTTAATCCCATTGAAAACTTAAAAAAATAAGTATGGGTCCACAACAGGTCCATGTTGTAGGCTCTAACGCACACCCTCTCTGTATCGGTTTTCAGATTGAAAAATTATTTTTTGATTCAGTTGCTCTAAAATCGAGTCAAGACTACTTTCCTACCTAATTTTTTATGCTGATCACAAATTTGGTCTCGAATTTTTCGTCCGATCTTGGGAAGACGCATTATGCGCATGATTCTATTTTAGGAGTATTTTGATTATTTTACTGGGCATTACATCATTTGCCTCTTAGGATCATTCGTCCTCGAATGATGAGAAAATGTGAAAATCAAGGCATGAATAGACTCAAAACTCATCTCAATATTCACATCTATCAATCAATCTTTTGACTCCTCATCACTATCAACAATCTCTGTTCAGACTCAAGAATAGACAATCAACTTAAGAAAAGACAATCAGTTTAGTTAAGGGTAAGGGTATTATCTTCAACATTCTTATCATCAGGCATGAATAACGATCAAAACTCCTTTCAATACTCAATCAATCAATCTGGGCGGTTGTAAGTCATTCAGAATAGAAAAATCGATTCAGATCAAGAGTAGATATACTCCTTTAGATATTTTCACGATCAAGCACGAATGGAACGTCAAAACTCAATCAATTCGAATTGTTTAAATACTTCAACAGTCAGTCCTTCGAACTCAAGAAGGAAAGCATCAACTTTAATCGAGAATGGGACCATCGATATATAAGACTCTATGTACAACTCTGAAGCTTAGTACCTCATCTCAATTGTTCTCTGCTTCATGACACTCTACTCTATCAACTTAAACTTATACCACTTATCAACTCTTACCTATCTACATCCTCTTATTCTATTCAAGCCTACTTCTGAGTCTCAAGGTGCTACCTTTAAGATGATCATATTCATACAAAGCAAATTCTCAATACTTAGCTCTATACTTGCACAGGGTTTTTTCATTAAAAGATCTCTAGTCCTCTTCACTACTTCACTATCATGAAGTCTTCGATAGTTTGTCATGAATACTCGCATAACAATGACCACACATTCAAGCCTATCACTCTAACCACTTCAACTCTATTTTAGAATTTTCAAGCCTATTTAGCACTTCTACCTCCACCATCAATGAGCTCCCACTCAAATCCATACCAACATACTTTTACCTATCTATTACACGTAATAAAGTCTTATCTCTCTCCTCCTCCCTATCTATACCCCTTCATGACATAAGTACAACTCCAGTGTCACAATAAGGATACATTTACTCCTCCTCATCGATACTTATTCTCTGTCTACTACTATCAACATCACTATTTGGACCAAGGGGAACTCGTCATCACTACATCCTAATATCAATAATGGAATAATAATACAAAGATTAGTGCATGTGTAAGATAGCATCAGAATGAAGAACTCTCACTCTCTCCCATCAACCATCACTCCTTTACTATCATCGACATTTCTATCAAGATATAGGAAGACATGATCACTCAAACAACTTAGAATAAGCGATCATTAGCATGACTTAATCGAGAAATCTTATATGAGGACATTTATAATGAAGTGCAATCTCCCTTATTTATCAAGACTCATTCTGAGTTCATAGAACTATACGTAGTGTAAAACCCAGGTCACATCTCATTCTACATAGGACTGAAAACTCTTAGCTCCATGGGGTAAGATCAAAGTTAATGAATGAATTCATCACTTTTGATCCTCACAATTCAACATGAATAAAAATCAACAAGTGATATATGAGACTAGGCCATGGGCATGACAGTTATCACCAGATAGGAATAGAGCATCATATTAATGAAAAAATAAGGAACGTATGATATGGCAAGAAAACTGATGTCTCATCTTGACCAGCACATCTCTATCAAACTCACGATCTTCTTCGATTTCTCATGTCACCATCTTTCCCTTAGCTTAAGGGTCATCTCTCAAGTTTTGTGAATTAATTTCCTCTACTAGGCTATAAGCATATACCTCCACACAGTTAGGGAATTACTATCCACAAGAATGTCTTAAACTCTTCTATTATGCTATAGTCATATACATATGACTAGCTACTCAGATTCTCTCCAACAATACCACTTTTAGCTTCTTCTTTTTTCTATGGAACTCTCTCTCGGTGTTTGCTACTCTTAATGGCATAGATAACCACTTTTTACAACTTTTTCAATCTAACCTCTTCTTTTGCCTGCTAATACCTAAATTCTCTGTTCTCATAAACTAATTTGTATAAAACTTAGACTATAATGAAAAACTCCACATCATCTATCCATAAACCCCAATCAACTTAGTTACTGGGGATGACACTAAATGCTTACCTCAGCCTACTCCATATGGAAAACTCAAATATACTATCTAGATTCATATAGAAGTCATAGCTTAAAGCTTCACATATCTTTATACAATCGTGAGTACACATCTCAAGTCTCTTCTTATCTAATACTTCATCCCCAATTCTTTATTTCCATAAAAGGCACCTCTACCGTTCTCGCTACCTCACATTCCTTGCAAGTCAACACCTTAATTTCAACCACACACTATGGTGAATTTCCAACTAAAACTATCACTCTTACGATACTGTCTCCTCTTTCACACTAGAAATATTAGAATACATCAACATAGAACTCTTTCTAGCTTTGATCACACTTTAGCACATCCTGAAACTCTCTCTCTCTCTCTCTCTCTCTCTCTCTCTCTCTCTCTCCCTCATCATAAAAATCATTGGTTACTCATCACTTTTTCATCAATCTTATGACAATCTACTCATCACCTTATTACTTACCTAATAGGTACATAAATCTAACTACAAGCCTCAATCAACCATCACTCTTGCTATCTCATCCTTTTTTTTCCGTCATCATCATTCTAACTCTAGGATGATTCAATTCTACTCAGGATTTATAAGACCTCATATCTCAGTCTTCGGTGTTAGCATTAAACTTTTTTAAATACATAAGTTTCTCTCTCATGGGTAACATCGGAAGCAAGTTTTAAAAAAAGGGTTTGGGTATATTTAGAGCTAACTCAAATACGATTCAAATGAGTAATAGTGCACTCTTTCTAATCAATTAACTTACTACACTAGTTAACTTCTCCTAAGGCTAGTATAGTCTCTCTACAATTTGATTACTCTATCACAGAGGAACTCATCTATAAGAGTTAGAACGTTACTATCTCTATCACTTCGTGGACGAGGCATAGTCAAAAGGTTTAGAGCATCACACGAATCATCATAGACTTCTTAGGAAATAGCTTTCTCACATGATTTTGAATCTGAAAGAAAGGAAACAATTCATAAATATCCTATAGCCTCTAAATTATGGATGTGGAGCTCTTCATACCAATAATAAGGACTCTACTAGACACGACTTCATAGACTCCCTAGGACTCTTGAACTTGTGCTCTGCTACCAAGTTTGTCACACCCCAGTAGGGGACCCAACAAGTGAACCACTTAGTCTCATCACATTCATTCAATCAATCATTTTGTTAATAATCAAAAGTTAACAGAATGTAAAGGGGCACATCTATCATCTAATCTCAAAATAATAGTATAAATGAAAGGCTAGTAGAAAGAACTAGCTCACAATCTTAACAATCAACATCTAACTATAGTCTATAAAGCCTCTATCACTATTAGATGGTGCCGATGACAAACACATGGCTACATCAATTAAATTAAAGCTGAGCAACTCTAACTCTAAAGCATGATGAAAATAAAGTAAGTGAATCCTCCGAAGTAGGGGAGGCTCACCAATTCACTGAAAGTCCAAAGATCCTCAACGATGCGCCTACTGATGATCTTTATCCCATGTATCTAAAGCATATAATGATACAACGCAGAGTAACATCAATACATGGAATATATGATCTGTATAATAGCTGAGTGAAACTGAAATAAGTAGAACAATATAGAAATAACAATAAACTCAATACAAAAACTAATCAATATGTCAAATGTCTATCTAAAGCAAGAATAAAAATTACATATGTGACCCATCAACTAATCAACTCATCAATCAAATCAGACTTCTCTTAGAAGGACTCATCTCAACTCATCTTGACTTAGAGTACTCAAGGTGGGAATTTTCTGGGAGTTTTTCTTATCTGATAACATTTACTTATGAGCCAGTGACTGTATAATAATCCATTAATGTTGCCACAGTCATTCTGTACTTGCCAGGTAAAGAACGAACCAAAACCATAAGGACAAGTCCAAATGGAGACTCTAATCAAACTATCTTAATCCAATTATCTCAATCGGCCTCATGAAGGAATAATCTTTCAATCAGTCTCATAGAGACTCTAATCATCTCATCAATAAACATCTCAATAAATAGATCAAGGCTTAGAACAATCATTAGGGAACAATCGAATAGACAAATCGTTAGAGTTCATTTATGAAGACTCAAGGGGTTATCAAGTTCTATCAACTCATCATCATTCTCACATCAAAATCACAATCTCAATCACAATAGACTCTCTTAATCAAGTCTCTAGACTCAAGTCCTATCTTCTTTCATGCATGTTTTTAAAAGTTAACACATAGGCTTTATGCATTATCTCATAAAAATATTCAATTCAAGAAAGCAAGTTTATGATGATCATCAACATATGAAAATACATATAAGAAATATAATTTTTCAAGTAAAAAATCAAGATTCATGCATGTAGACTCAAGAACCTTCAACTCTCTTCTAAGATCATTTATGGGCCACAAAAGAGAACAATCTCATACTTGTTATTTAGCCTTACATACCTGGGATAAATCTCTTCAAATCACCCATCAAGAATTCTCCTTGAATTCTCCAATCTCACATTCTTCTTTCTTCTCTCTCAAGCCATAATTTCAAGTATTGTGAAGAAGGACTTAGAATGAGGTTTTAGACCCTATTTACTCATCCAAATAACCTAAATTGATCATGTTTGGAGTTTTGGAGGGGATAAATAAAGTCTAGGATGCCCATCAAAAGATTTAAAATTTTGAATTTTGGTGGAACAGGTCAGGGTTGCAGACCTTTCCTGCATCTGTGTAATTTCAAAAATTCAATCCACTCGAAAGATTGAAAAAATATAAGTATGGGTCTATGACAAGTCCACATCGCGGCCCCAACACGTACCCTCACTGGCTCAATTTTCAGGCCGAGACCACTTTCCCACCTAATTTTTTTGCTGATAGCAAATTCGGTCTCGGAATTTTCATCCGAGCTTTGAAAGATATATTATGCTTATGATTCTATTCTAGGAGTATTTTGATAATTCTATCGAGCATTATAGAGATGTTGCAAAAGTTTAATAAATTAATATTATGATCAATGTAAAATATATTAGTTTATTGTTATTTCAGGTGTACAAGCAAAATAGGGAGAGGACTACCCAAAACATGGGATTTATTCTCCCATGTGTCCCATTGAATGTGGTAGGTTGATAGTTTAAAGTGATGAGTCTTGTTTTACAAATTCTTGAATGTTTCTTGAAAACTACTATTATTCTATGTATTTTTTTGTGAATTGATGATCATTATAACTTGAATTACTTGCTTAACTGATTATTTGAACTATTGTATAAACTATACATGTTTAATTGCTAAAGATTTTATGAATGAATCTAGGGATTGATGTTTAGAGCCTTGATTATGTAAGTATGCTTATATGATGTGCTCCGGGTCTTGAATTGAGTGAATGTTAATGGTAGTGTTGATAGAACTAATTGAGGTTGATGTCCTTAGAGTCTTAAAGAAATTGAACCTTAATTCTAAAAGGAGGTTCCTAATCCATTGAGTTGATAACTGATGAGATGAGTTGATGTTCTTGTCCACAAGAGGCTTAAATAATGATAAACCTTGATGTTGATATTTATGAGCATATTGAGTCCTGGGAGAAGTATTGAGTTCTGAAATAGGTGAGAGTGAGCCTCACTCGCACTCATAACTACATGGTCAACATAGGAGAGGATTGGACCATGATAACGGATGTTTCCTTAGTCCCAAAAGAGTAATTTATGAGCTAATGTCATTTCATATTGTCTTATATATACTATATACTTTAGCCCATTTTACATATAGTACATTCCACGTACTAGCGCCTTTTAGCGCTGCATCGTTTCATGATGCAGATTCAGTAGATAGAGGACTTCAGCAGGCAAATCATTAAGGTTCACAGACTTTCATCCGGAGACTTGGTGAGTCCTCCCTACATTTGGCAGATATCCTTTTTTCCCTTTTCATATTGTTTTGAGTTATTATCTTGAGTTGTAGTAGACATGGCCTGTCATGATACCTTCTTAGACAGTAGTTATAGAGGTTTCATAAACTCAGACAAATGATGGTTGATCTTGGGGTTTCTTTTCCCCTTTCTCTATTTTTAAACTGAGTTTGTTTCTTTAATCTTGTTTCATGTGATTGAATTTAGATGAGTAATCTTGTAGCCCACTGATAGTTAAGGTCATTTATTTAATGTCTTTCACTGATTGACTGAATGAATGAATGTGATGAGGCCAGGTGGTTCACTTTGGGACTAGCAATAGTCTCTGAGTGCTAGTTACATCTAGGATATCCTGCCGAGGTGTGACTGACTTGGTATCAAAGCATAGAGTTCGAGAGTCCTAGGGAGTCTATGAAGTTGTGTCTAGCAGAGTCTTGTTTATGGATGTACTATACACCACACTTCATAACCAAGAGGCTATATAACATTAAGAAGTGTCACCCTTCTTTTATGATCTGAGTTCGTGAGATAGAGTTTAACTTTATAGAATCCCGTTCTGATTTGTGCATTACACATTTGCAGAATATGCCACCAAAAGGAATCACTGCTTAGAGAGTTACCTCAGCACTAAATACTGAGAATTCCCAGCCAGAGGTCCCTACCCAGATGGAGATGAGGAGATGGGGATGGACTGCCAGGACTGCTGAGGTCCCATAGGATCCCCCTAGATAGCCCCAACCAACTCCCACTGCTGAGGCAGAGTTTAGAGAAGCTATTATTATGCTGACTTAGTTGGTGGCCTCCTAGGGTAACAGTCAAGGTCCTCAGGCTCCTAGATCTAGCTCACAGGAGTCCACAACTGTAATCCAACTCAAAGATTTCTTGAGAATAAACCCACCACTATATATGAGGTCAAAGATTGAGGTGGACCCACAGAACTTCATTAACTAGATATATAAGGTCTTGAAAGCTATGCATGCCAATGAGATTAAGGGAGTTGAGCTTGCCTTCTACCAGCTGAAAGATGTTGCAAATGTCTAGGATAACCAATTAGAAGATAGTTGAGGTGAAGATGCTGAGCCTATGAACTGGGAAGAGTTTGAAGTTGTTTTCCTTGACCATTTCTTTCCCCAAGAGCTAAGGGAGGTGACGGTTGACAAGTTCATGAACTTGATGCAAAGAGGGATGATCGTCAAGGAGTACAGTTTCAAGTTTATTAAGCTATCTAGATATGCTCCGGAGATGGTACATGACATAAGGACAAGGATGACAAAGTTGGTGTTCGATTTGGGCAGGCATGTGCAAAAGGAGTGCAAGGCAGCCTTGTTGATCCCAGCATGGACATCTGCAAGTTTATGGTGTATGCCCAACAAATAGAGATGGATAGGAAAAGAGTTAGAGAAGAGCAAATGAACAAGAAAGCGAAATCACCTGGGCATGAACCTGGCCAGCAGAGGCAGAATAAGGGTGACAAGTCCTATTTTCAGAAAAGATCTTCTCATCATGCACCCTCGATAGCGAGTACGCCCATCCAACAAAATAGGTATGATTAGAAGTCTTATGGTTATCAAAATTTCAGGGCTTAGGGTTCTCAGTCTCAAGCTAGCGTCACCCAAGGTACGAGTGAAAAGCCACCCTGCAATAATTATGGTAAAATTCATCTGGGTAAGTGTCATATTGGCATAGATGCTTGCTACATATATGCAAACTAGCCACTTCTAGTATGAGTTACCGAAAAGGAGATGCAGTGAGGAGAGAAATAGAGCCCAGTCCTCCAGAGTGCCCTTACCTGGTGGTCATCAGAGGGGAACTACTACAATTACAGGGAACGAGACTAATTGTCTTTATGCCATGGGGACTCATCAAGGATAGGAGGCAGCACTAGATATTGTCACGGGTGTGCTTCGAGTTTTTGCTTTTAATTGTTATGCACTGGTTGACCTGGGTGCTACTTTATCTTTTATGACAGCCTATATGGATGGTAAGTTCAAGATTCTTCCAGAATGTTTGCTTGAACCTTTTAATGTTTCCACTCCTAATGGTGAATCCATCTTAGCTGTGAGAGCTTTTATAGAGACTATGTAATATCCATTTATCATAAAGATACCTTGGCTAACTTAGTAGAATTGGAGATGATTGATTTTTATATGATACCTGGCATGGATTGGCTTCACGCCTGTTATGACTATATTGGCTTGAGAACTCAGATTGTTAAATTTTAACTTCCTAATAAATTCTATCTTAGAGTGGAAGGGGTGTTTTGTTGCACCTAAAGGCAAGTTTATCTCTTATCTTAAAGCTAGAAAGATGATATCCAAGGGTTGTATTTGTCATCTAGTGCAAGTTAAGTCTGATAATATTGAGTCTCCTACTCTTAAGTCAGTTCTGATTGTGAGCGAGTTTCCCGAAGTGTTTCCTTATAATCTACCTGGAGTCCCTCTTGATAGGGGATATTGACTTTGGGATTGATGTTCTCCCTGACATGCAGCCTATCTCAATTCTACCTTATAGAATAGCCCTTGCTGAATTGAAAGAACTGAAGGAGCAATTGAAAGACTTGCTAGAGAAAGGTTTTATCAGGCCTAGTGTCTATCCTTGGGGTACTCCTATCCAATTTGTGTAAGAAAGATGGGTCTCTCAGAATATCTATAAACTACCGGCAACTGAACAAGGTCACAATAAAGAGTAAATATCTTCTCCCCAGGATAGATGATCTATTTGACTAACTTCAGGGTATTATCGTAGATTCAAAATATGGAATTTTTTGTCCTATGTACCCCATTGAATATGGTAGGTTGATAGTTGAAGTGATGAGTCCTGTTTATAAATTCTTGAAAGTTATCTTGAAAACTACTATTATTCTACATATATTTTCATGAATTGATGATCATTATAACTTGAACTACTTGCTTGACTGATTATTTAAACTATTGTATAATCTATACATGTTTAATTGCTAAACATTGCATGAATGAATCTACAGGTTGACATCTATAGCCTTAATTATGTAAGTATTCTTGTTTGATATGGTTCAGGTTTTGAATTGAGTGAGTGTTGATGGTAATGTTGATAGAACTGGTTGAGGTTGATGTTCTTATAGTCTTAAAGAGCTTGAACCTTAATTCTAAAAGGAGGTTCCTAATCCATTGAGTTGACGACTGATGAGATGAGTTAACGTTCTTGTCCAAAAGAGACTTGAATGATGGGAAACCTTAATGTTGATGTTTATGAGCATATTGAGTCCAGAGAGAAGTATCGAGTACTAAAATAGGTGAAAATGAGTCCCACTCTCACTCACAACTACTTGTCCAGTATAGGGAAGGGTCAAACCATGAGAATGGATGTTTTCTAAGTCCCAAAAGAGGACTTGGTTATTTAATCTGGATCTAATCCATTGACGTATGCCCTTTATCCCAGTAAGGTATTGGGAAGATGTGAAAATGACATCAGTTCATTATGTTATCACAGGCTCATAGGTGATGGTTGTAGGTTTGAGAAACTCTCAGATAGGTTTCCATGTTGATAGTACCCTGATGTCAATGTGATGGGATGAGTTTTATTGATAGTGATGTGATCGTGTCTTATTCCCTATGCTGAGTTAAGGTTGAGTAACTGATGAGCTGATGTCATTTCATATTGTCATGCCTATACTATTTACTTTAGCATATTTTATATACAATATATTCCACATACTAACACCCTTTATTGCTGTATCATTTCATGATGTACATTCAGTAGATAGAGGACTTCAGCAGGCGAATCATTGAGGTTCACAGACTTTTAGCTACAGACTTGGTGAGTCCTTCCCTGCATCCGACAGAAGTCTTTATTTCCTTTTTCGCATTGTTTTGAGTTATTATCTTGAGTTGTCGTATCCATGGCCTATCATGGTACCTTCTTAGACAATAGTTATAAAGGCTTCATCGACACAGACAAATGATAGTTGATGTTGGAGTTTCTTTTCCCCTTCCTCCATTTTTAAACGAAGGTTGTTTCTTTAATCTTATTTTATGTGATGGACTTTAGATGAGTAATTTTGTAGCCCACTAAGAGTTAAGGTTATTTCTTTAATGTCTTTTGCTAATTGACTGAATGAATGAATGTGATGAGGCCAGTGGTTTGCTTGGGGACTAGCAATAGTATTCGAGTGCCAGTTACGTCTAGAATACCCTCCCGGAATGTGCCACTAAGAATCAATGAATGTTTGTTAGTTTCCATAAAAAGTCAAAATCAACATTTCATAATGTAACCCAGTACATTTTTGTGTTGTTGCTTCCTTTTCGTTGGTTAGAGCTTTTTTATAGCATCCCTAAGTCATTCAATAATTTGTTAGTATTGATAATTTAGTTGTCTGGTTGTTCATTTGGATTTTGTGTAGTTTTTTATGTTTTGAGGTCTTTATAACTTGAAAAATTGACTTCGATAAACAATATGGATAAACAATCTCAGAACGAAATTATGATAGTTCTATCATTTCGAAATGGCCATTTTGGTATCGAAGCATGGCCGGCTCAAGTTTCGAGACTTTCATGCAAGTTTAAACCATTTAGTATTTTAGCCCTTGAAATTTGGCCTAAGGTTGACTTCGGTCAATATTCTTAGAAATCATGTCCAAATGAAAATTTTGACAGCGTGGCTAGCTTTGGAATATCACATTTGTTATAGAATAGCCTTTCATTTAGTTCTCGAGGATTTTGGAATGATTTCGAGCCCCTTGGTTGTTTTGGTTTAAAATGACACTTGGGGATCCACTCGGTCCCTATTCTTCCTGATCACGGACAAGACATTTTGAACGCAGAGGTCACAGAACTTAACCTTCTACGTAGAAGAAACAAATCCCGCAAATGCTAAAGCTGGCCAAACTTTCCTCAGTGAATGTGGCAATGAGCACACAAATGCGATGAAGGAAAAACCACACACCAGATGACATCAACTATTTAAAACACCAATATTCAGAAAAGACCCTCGAGATTCATTTAAAATCCCGTACACATAAACTATATATGCTTCCTTACTAAATTCGACGTTATAAACTTAATGGAATAGTCAAAATTTGAATTCCAGATCTTTTTGACCTGAAATCCAATTAGTTGTTACTAAATTAACTTAAGTCTCAAAAATTAAAGATCAAAACATTCTTCAAATTCCCCTAAAAAAATACATAAACACTTTCTAAGCCAAAAATCATCTCCTGAATCCAACAAAATCTTCAGAAATCCAACCGAGCATTTGAACTCTGAATATTGATCCAAGTCAAATCTTGGTCCAATTTAACTTAAACTTCCAACTTAAGATCTAAAATCTACAAAATAACTTCAAAATAGAAAAAAATGATGCTCTTCGGCCAAATTCCATCTTTTAGAGATGGTAGAACTGATAGAATTTTATTTTGAGATTCGTAGTTCCGGTTAGTACCAAAAATTAATTTTAAACAATTTAAACCTTCCAAAACTCAAAAATTTGAACAATTCTCAATTTTTCAATAAAATTCCAAAACCAAACCCATACGTTGATCAAAAATGGTTCGGAGCAACTATTGAAATGTGATAAAATGATAATTTTCTAAAAATTTCCAAAAAAGACTTCATAGTCATTATAGTTGGTGCAAGATTTTCTAGCTGATTCTAAATATTGATGCATTATTTTGTGTGAGTGTAAATAGAGTTACTCGTAGAGGACAACCAAAGGAGCTTAATTCAAAATAAGCTAATTGGGACCCTCTTTGAATTGTAATTATAGATCTTAATGACATCGTTGATAACTCTAAAAAGTTAGGAGGCAGAAGTAAAGAAATCACATTGACTAGATGGAGGTTAGATTTCAACTTGAAAGGATTTGTACCCCTAAACTACTAGTGAACCAAATTCAATAAGCAGTACCAATGCACACATAGAAAGCAGTAAAGTTAACAGGTAACTTATAGTAGAAAAACTGCTTGCTCAAGGGAGAAGAAACCACTACCTACACTAGTAGGATTTCAATAACTTCACTAAATTCAACTTACAACTCACTCAACAACTCAACTATTGAGAGTCAAACCCACTTTGAATTATAACGTGCTCAAAGAAAAAATAACTTCTTACAATATTTGTCCCTAAATAAAGATTTTAAAAAGATTGTCAAATAGGCTTGAACAATCAAGAAAATCAAACTCTAGATCTTGCTCCCATGCTCTTGTTTGAATGCTCTAGTCGATTTCAGATTGCAAAATCTATGTCTTCTAGGGTTGATAATTGTATTTATATTGAACCCTAGAGACCATTCATATAGGACTCCTTTCTTGAGTAGGGAATGCGATTCTTTTCTATAAAGGAGTCCTTTTCCTAGGTTGTTGCCTTTGCCAAATCCTATCCTAATTTCATTTTCATAAATAGTAATACTACTCTGACTGGAATTCTACTTGACACCACTGGTGCAGATATGTAGAACTTGGTTCTTTATCATGTTATTACTGGTTTCATTTGTCATCATCAAATTAGCATAGTCATACCTGCAAAGATCCTAACAAATTCCCCCTTTTTGATGATAGCAAACCTGTGTGCATATATGAGTTCCTACAAAATAACTTTCCCCTTTTGACATCTCCAGAATACAATAAGCATCAGCACAAACTAGGTAACAAGAACATGTAGTACAAAGACTAAAAACCAGGAACAACATCAGACCTAACACATTGTAACTGAGGATATTAGCCTTCCACATAGCATAGAGTAATGCAACAAGACAAAGCAGAATATGATATCTATAGCAAAAAATAATAGGCAAGCACCAGTTTTCGTACAAGCATCCACACAAAAATAATATACAAGCCAAAAAAATTATTTATAGTATGAATTAAAAGAAGGGACAACAAAGGACTATGAGTACTAATGGTAAGGGGATGAGGGGCCTGCGCCTAACAATCTAAAAAGGGAGTACACCCGCTGATTATGATCCACCTGCTGTTGGATGAGCCGATCCTTGAGGCGAGCCACTTTCGCCTGAGAGTCTCCAAGCTAATCTTGAAGATCACCAACCTAGGCCTAAAGATGAGCCTATGCAACTTAAGCCTCCTAAAGTTCCCTCATGATCTGAGCGATAGTGTCTGTAGACTTCAGTAGAGCGGGTGTAGCAGCAGCAACAATAGGAGGAGCACCTTTGCACTAAATGACAGTGTGGCGATCAATCATGTGTTTCTTGGTCAAAGCCCTTCCTTCCCCAAGCGGAACATGAAATGCCCTGAAGACATGGGTCAGCAAATTACCATAGGCGAGTTGATAGAGACCCTCTGCAGGATAAACAATGCACGCTATATAACACGGAATCAAATCAGGCTAATCCATAGGTTTCTATAGGTCTCTTGCTTGCATAATCCCCATATCACGATATGTTGTTTCACACCTGTGCTCACCCCTATGCAACACCCCTTTACTCACCACCACAAATAAGAGCTTTAAATATGATGGCATCTCCGCATTAAATACCTTCCTGGGTATATCAGTAACCAGCCCATCAGTAAACTTGGAGGTTAAAACACACCCAGAATCCTCCAACTACGTATACTTAGCTAGCCCCACCAAAGGTATTTGTAGTATTTTCCCTAGTTTCTCCTTATTAAACACAATATTTTACCCATGCACCCTCGAGGTAGCCACATCCCTCTCAACAATATCTAGATTCACATAAAACTTCACCACCTCAAACTCAAACACATGGGTCTCAATATCAAAGAAAAGATTTATCCACTTCTGGGAGGATAATTTGTCACACAGTTGTGTGACCATTGGATAGGTATGGACCCCAGAGTGGATAACCCTGACCCTCAGCACAGCCTTAAAACTAAAATAGAGTTCCTTGCCTACTTTATTGAAGTTCTCCACATGTTTCTTCACCCTGGGTAGAACAGGAGGAACAGAGGAGGAACTAGGTGCAGGGGTACCTTCGGGAGATGAAGAGATGTAGATCGGAGAGGACTAAGAGATGGAAGACTTACCAGAGTGGGCCTTCTTATGGCTAGAAGAAGGGTCAGCTGAGTGAAACACGCTTCATTTTCTCCTGGTGATAGGACCACGAGTGGAAGGAGCGATGGGCCATGGAGAAGAAGGCGAAGGGGCCTGATGGTGAAGGAGACTGTAGAGGACTTGGGTCAAATGAATGTCATCCTAGGAGTCTAAATGCTCCAGTGTAGAGGCAGGCACAGTAGATGCAGGAGCTATTGGAGATAGAGAAGCGCTATGAAGAGTGACATGACCCGAACTGGGGATGTATCAGCAGAAGAAGACAAAGGTTCATCAATGAGGCATCGAATAGAAGGTTTAGGGTTAGGAATGGGCAGGTCGACGTATGTCTATTAGGTTTTGGACAAAGAAGGTCATGGTTAATAGTAGGGTAGGTTCGGAGATGGTGAGGGGAAAAAATGAGGGGGTTCATTTATGGTGGCTGGTGGCGGGGATGGTGGTAGTGATTGGTTGTGGGTGGAGGGTGATGGTTAGAGTTCCCCTTATAAGAGGTGCTGTGGTGGAGAGGAGGTAGTGGCATTTGAGTTGGTATTATAGTAAAAAACAAGAGAAGCCATTGATAGAGAGTTGTTTTCTCGAAGAAGGGTTTTGTTTTTTCGGGTTTGAAAATAAAGTAGGTAATGAATGCTTTTAAGCATACGAGTAGGAATATAGAAGGGTATATAGGGAGTTGGATGAGGCATCGATATTTGATTGAAAAGACGTGGTCTGACAAAATGCAACCGACACGATGCTTGAGATCCTGAGAAATGGTAATCATTGCCTTTCTAAAGTAAAACCCCTTCCCGTCAAATGAAGAAACAAATAAGGAGAATCGAGTTTAGTTATAGACTATAGACAACTTTTCACAAGGCATATATTCATTCAATGAGTGGAAGTCATAGGGCAAGAGTGTACCTGGTAAGTTAGCATGTGAGAATCAATTCTCCCTAACTCGAGGCCTTACTCTAGCGGCAGATAATAAGGGAAATATTAACAGTTCCTAGTGTATGTGTCTAGGTGCATGTTTCTGAGAAGGATACCATCAAATTTGTTCAAGTTAGTAGATCTATACAGTGCTTGAAGTACAAATTAAGAAGCAAAAAGAGAAAGTTAAGAATCCATGATTAGCCCAGATGAAGACGATTCTGCTCAAAGTGCTCCCTGCTTAGAGCCTTGGTGAAGATGTCAGCAACCTAGTCCTCAATTTTGTAGAATACCATTTCAATAAACCTCTTTTCCATATTATCCCTCAAGAAGTGATGTCTCACATCAATATGCTTAGTAGGCTTGTGCTGGACCAGATTCTTCGCAACATTCACTGCATTTGTGTTATCACACATTATGATTAACTTGGATCCCAAAGTATATAAGTTGCTATTTAATCCATAGGAGTTGAGCACAATAGGAGTCCGCAATAACATGTTCAGCAATAGCAGTTGATTGAGCAACATAATTCTATTTCTTGGTAGCCTAGGAGACCAGACAAGGTCACCAAGAAGTGTGCCATTCCTGAAGTGCTTTTCCTGTCTATTGAGTATATGGCAAAATCAACATTATCAAAGCCTACTAGATCGAATGAAGAGCCACTGGGGTACTAGAGAATCAGGTCCATAGATCCTTTTAGGTAGCGCAAAGTTCATTTGACAGCCTTGAGATATGATTTCTTGGGCTTTGATTGAAACCTTGCACATATTGCAAAACTGAACACAATATTAGGTCTACTAGTTGTCTGGTATAGGAGTAACCCAATCATTTCTCTATACTTAGTTTCATCAACTCCAACCCCTACTTCATCTCTGTCAAGTCTTGTAGAGTGTTGCTAACTTTGGCATCCTGCATCCTGCATCCCAAACTTAGTGATTAGCTCCTTAATGTACTTCTGCTGACGAATAGATGTACCTGTCTGTCCTTGATGTATTTGAAGTCCTAAGAAGAAATTCAGTTCCCCCATCATGCTCATCTTAAACTTGCTTCCCATGAGTTTTGTAAATTCTGCCCCTAGAGCTGCTTTTGTTCCTCCAAAGATGATGTTGTCAACATAGACCTGAATAGTGAGCAAATGGGAACCCTTTTTCCTCAAGAACAGTGTATTGTCAATCTTTCCTCTCGATTAACCATGACTTAACAAAAAGGTAGAAAGTCTATCATGCCAGGCTCTGGGTGCCTTTTTAGTCCATATAGAGCTTTGTCTGGTTTATAGAGGATATACAAGTAATGGTACCTGCAAAGTTGACAACACCACTAGTTTGAGCATCATTGTGTGTGCTAGAATTCTTGAAGTGTTATAGCCTATCCAGTAGTTGATCATACTATTCCATGGACAAATTTGTTATTTTATGACTGTTGTGCAGTGGTTCCTCATTCTTATAGCACTCATATCAGATGACACACCATGTACATTGGCAACAATTCTTTTTTATTTGTTGAATCTATTGTTGTAGCCACTGTTCAAGTTCTTTTATGAGTTTGCATTTGGAATGGATTCCTGATTCCTGTGGTTGTGTGAATTGTTCTAAGGGGCATGACCTTGATTGATTTAAGAAGGATATCTATGTAGCTTGTAGGACTTGTCTTTTATATGTCCAGGTCTCTTGTAATACTCACAGAAGGGTCTAGACTTATTAGTGCTAACATTGTCATTAGTGTGTAATTTATACTAAAGCTCTTGGTTACTGAAGTGCTTACAGCAAGAGAAATGGACTCCATAAACATCTGGTTGTGTGGGTTAAGCTCTCTCTATTTTTCCTCTTACACATGGAGTGAAAATGCTTGTCCCATAGAAGGCATAGGGTTCATCATATGAAAGTTTTCTCTAATTGTTGTGTAGACTTCATTTAGATCCATAAGAAACAAGATCAAATGCCTGTCTTGTTCAGCCTTATACATAGGTTCCTTAGCACTATAAGTAGGTTGATAATTGCATATGTGGCTAGTTCTTAGGGTACTCAGTTCTTCCTACAATTGTAACGCCCCTTAATTTCTTTCTACCTGATCTGGATAAGGATGTGCAGAGGATTGGTGAGGAAGAGTCTGAGAAAAACTGCAGAAGTAGTCCATGAGAGCCCTTATGACTCGTGGATAGGTTTACGAGTCATAGAGAAGGGTCCCATAGCAAATCCCAGTGATTCAAATTTAAAGGACCTTTAGAGTAGGAGATGGATTTATGACTCGTAAAAGAGGGTTTCGTGATAGATTACAGTAAAGATTAATTTCTAATTATATTATTCACAAGGAGAGATTACGACTCACAAGAAAGAATACAACTCGTAATGTGGGGCTTCGTATCAGTTTTCAGGGACTTGAGATTTTTAGACTCTCATCAACAAGAGGTAGTTACGACTCATAGAAGGGCCTACGAGTCCTAAACGTGGTTTCGTAGACCCTACTGACAGATTTAATGAGGGGTATTTTTTTTATCCATTTTCCTACCTATTCCGTTAAACCCTATATGTTTTTACACTTGAATGAAGTTCTAAATAAACCCTTAGGACATTATTCTTCATTCCCCACACTTGGGTTTTCTTGAGAGCAAGAGGAGAAGAAGGAAGAAATTAGGGTTTTCACACAAGAGCAAGGATTGAGGTTAAGATTGATTTCCTCTCATTCTCAAGCATATAAGGCTTACCAAAGTGTGAAACCTCTTCCTTCACATGCCCCTTCATCATTTCGCGAGTCAACATTTTGAGGAAAATAATTGAGATTTTGACAAACTTTACTATTTTAATATTGAAATCCTTACATCTGTCATAAGATCTTGTTATATTACATGAAGTGATCCACTACATATCTTGATTATCTACTATAAAATTTGTACATGTATTTTATACTTGGTAGTATGAACCCTAAATCACCTGATTTTTATGGAATTCTATTCATCACATTGAATATTTGAGTTGATGTAAATTGAGAATTTAAAATGGAGTAATTTGAGCATGATTGAGTATGAAGAGCATGTTTCTTTGAGTCATGTATATTGCTACACATGAATATCTTGCTTGCATTACATAATGAGTAAATCAAGTGAGTCTAAATGACTGTTTGAATCTGAGTTAAATTTGATGCCTTATATTGATTGAATGAATTGATGAATGATTGAGATGAGATAGCCTAACGGGGTAGAGTTTTGAGTTGATTAAGGAGTCGAGCATATTTTATTCTTAGCGGGAGTATCGAGCAACTGAGTAGGGAGCGAGTACATTTATACTTTAACCCACAGAACTACTTTCAAGCATAGGATAGTCATTACATCTAGTCTGACCACTCTTTTCCCACAAGTGGACATTTATTATGGATCCAACAGAGAGTTAATCGCCCTTTTTCATGGCAAGTTAAGGGAAGGCGTAGCAACAATGCTGATTCATTGTGCATCACCTAATTAAAGGTGATGATATGAGGATTTCAATTAAGAGAAACTCCCTAGTAATATTAATTTGAGCATAAAATTGCAAACTGAGTCTATTTTACTGAGCTTATTTTAAAAGCATGATTTTCCATAAAACTTACATATTGAGTCGAGTAGGAGTTGTGAGTCAAGTTGAGTGAGTCAAACTTTATTTCCTTGAGCCATTTTATATACCAGTATATTCCATGTACTAATATTCATTTAGACATGCAACATCTTATGATGCAGATATAGGTGATAGACGACTTCAACTCGCGCATCATTGAGGTCTAGTTCGGTACACTTCTAGAGTTGGTGAGCTCTCCTTACATTTTGGAGGAGCCCTATTATCTTCTTATTATTGTTGAGTACTTTATTTGCTTTTTATTTAGGTGTCTATAGCCTTTCATGCCACCATTTTAGACGGTTTAGTAGAGGCTTCATATATATTGGAGTAGAGTACTTAATGAGTGTTTTGTATCTAAACGTATCTTCATTATAAGCTATGATACAGTAGAGTTATGCACTTATTTATCTTCTTGCATATGATATCTTACTTTATGAGTTATTCTTTCGTTGTCGAGTTGATATGACAATGAGACCAAGTGGTTCTCTTGGGGAATCAGTAATAGTTCTTCAAGTGCCAACCATGTCAAAGGTACCCGTTTGGAGCATGACAAACTTAGTATAAAAGCACAAAGTTCAAGAGTCCTAGGGAGTCTATGAAGTCGTATCTAGTAGAGTTTTATTTAAGAGTGTGTTGTGCATCACACTTCATAAGAAGGAGGCTACAGGACATTAGGAACTGTTACCCTTTCTTGTGATCTAAGTTAGTGCAATAGAGTTGAAAACTCTATAAAATTCCTTCTCTAATTTGTGTGTCACATGGTTGCAGATCATGCCTCCTAGATGCACTAAAATCTAGAGGAATGCTTCAGCTAGCACTACCGAGAACCCTACTTTAAAGGTTCCTCCTAAATGAAAACAAAGGGCTGAGGTCGACCGCCTAGGACTACTAGTATTCCTGTGACACATACTGGTCCACCTTCTCTTACTTCAGAAGCTAACTTTCAAGGAGCCATTGCTATGCTCACCCAGTTAGTAGCTGCCCATAGTGGGAATCAGGATACACAAACCCCAAGTTCTACCTCTCATGATCCAACAGATGCCTCCAGACTGAGAGACTTTATAAGGATGAACCCATCTTTCTACACTGGGTCTAAGGTTGAGGAGGACCCTCAGAACTTTATTCATGAGATGTGAAAAGTATTGAAAACTATGCATGCGACTGAGACTGAGGGAGTTGAGCTCGCTGCCTACCAGCTCAAGGATGTGGCTAATGTTTGGTACAATCAACGAGAAGAGAGTTGAGGCGAAGATGCTGAGCCAGCTACTTGGGATAGTTTGAGAATGCCTTCCTCGATCACTTCTTACCTCAAGAGTTGAGAGAGACAAAGTTTGAAGAGTTTTTGAATTTGAAACGAGAGGGGATGACTGTGAAAGAGTATAGCCTGGATTCCCTATTGATAGGGAGATCAATTTTGGGATTGACGTACTACCTGACACCCAACCTATTTTTATTCCACCATATTGTATGGCACCTGTAGATTTTAAAAGAGTTGAAGTAGTAGTTGAGGGACTTGTTAAAGAAGGGATTTATAAGACCAAGTTGTCTCTCCATTGGGTGCCCTGGTCTTGGTCGCGCGAAAGAAGGATGGTTCTCTAAGGATGTGTAATGACTATCTCTAATTGGACAAGGTAACTATCTAGAATAAGTATTCCCTTCCTAGGATTGATGATTTGTTTAACCAACTTTAGGGTGCTATAATTTTCTCTAAGATAAACCTCAGATCAGGTTATTATCAGTTGAAAGTGAGAGAATATGATATCCCGAAGGCAGCTTTTCAAACCTGATATGATCATTTTGAGTTCTTGGTAATGACTTTTGGGTTGACAAATGCACCCGCAACCATCATGGATCTGATGAACAGAGTATTCACAACATCTTGATATGTTCATGATTGTGTTTATTGATGATATTTTTGTGTATTCCAAAAATGAGGAGGAGCATCCCAATCACCTCAGGATAGCTTTGCAGACACTCTAAGATAATGAGTTATATGCAAAGTTTTATAAGTGTGAGTTTTGGCTTAAATCCATGGCTTTCTTAGGTCATGTGATTTTTAGAGATGGAATTTGAGTAGATACTCAAAAGATTGAGGTGGTCAAGAACTGGCTGAGACCAGCCTCATAGACCGAGATAAGGAGTTTTTTGGGATTAGCTAGCTATTATCAGAGGTTTGTTAAGGGATTTTCTTCCATATCGGAACCATTAAGCAAATTGACTTAGAAGAATGCCAAGTTCCAATGGTTCGACGAGTGTGAGAAAAGTTTCCAACAGATAAAGACGAGGTTAACCACTACACCCATATTGACCTTGCCTGATGGAACAAATGGGTTTGTTATCTACTGTGATGCTTCAAGAATAGGATTGGGATGTGTATTAATGCAAAAAGGAAAGGTTGTTGCCTATGCTTCTAGACAACTTAAGGTATATGAGAAGAACTATCCCACTTATGACTTGGAGTGGGCAGGGGTGGTGACCACTATTTATATGGAGCACATGTTGATGTATTCACAAACCACAAGAGCTTGCAATACGTCTTTACCTAGAAAGAGCTCAACTTAAGGCAAAGGAGATGGTTGAGTTGCTCAAAGATTAAGACGTGAGCATCCTCTACTATCCAGGTAAAGCTAATGTGGTTGTTGATGTTCTTAGCAGGTTGTCCATGGGAAGTACCACCCATGTGGACGAGGAGAAGAGGAAGCTAGCCAAAGAGGTTCATAGACTGATATGATTGGGAGTTCAATTAGATAAATTAGATGAAAGAGGAGTTCTGGTACATAATGGGTCTGAATCATCCCTAGTAGTAGAGGTGAAAGAGAAACAATATCGAGATCTAGTCCTACAACTGAAGGAAGATGTGCATAAGCAAAAAGTGATGGCTTTTGCCAAAGGGGAAGATGGAGTATTAAGGTATCAAGGTCGATTGTTTATCCCAGATGTTGATGGTGTTCATGAGAGGATTATGGCAGAGTCCCACGGTTCTAGATATTCTATCCATCCAGGATCTACCAAGATGTACCATGACTTGAGAAGTCTACTGGTGGAGTGGAATGAAGAGGTATATCGCTGAGTTTGTTTTCAAGTACTCGAATTGTCAACAAGCTAAAGTTGAGCACCAAAGGCCAGGTGTAATGGCTCAAAACTTTGAGATTTAAGAGTGGAAATATGAGATGACCAACATGGACTTCATCATTGGTTTACCAAGGTCCCATAGA
Source organism: Solanum sejunctum (assembly GCA_025642045.1). Classification (NCBI taxonomy): domain Eukaryota; kingdom Viridiplantae; phylum Streptophyta; class Magnoliopsida; order Solanales; family Solanaceae; genus Solanum; species Solanum sejunctum. The sequence continues at coordinate 23,419 of JAOTQJ010177895.1, forward strand.
TAGCATAATTCGATTTGGGTGACAGTTGACAGGATGACTAAGTTAACCCACTTCCTGGAAGTCAAGACAACTAACACTGTAGAGGATTATGCTCGGTTATATATAAGGGAGATTGTTAGGTTACATGGAGTCCCTTTATCCATCGTCTTAGATGAAGGAGTCCGATTTACTACTAACATTGTCATTGGTGTGTAATTTGTACTGAAGCTTCGGGTTACTGAAGTGCTTGCAGCAACAAAAGTAGACTCCATAAACATCTGGTTGTGTGATTTAAGCTCTCTCTGTTTTTCCTATTGCACAAGGAGTGCAAATGCTTGTCCAATAAAAGGCTTAGGGTTCATCATGAAAATATTTTCTCTAATTGTTGTGTAGACTTCATTTAGACCCATAAGAA